>PVHP010020552.1:0-30506 GCA_004024765.1 Zapus hudsonius | reverse complement strand
GTGCCACTTTGTGGGGCTGGCTTTCTATGTGCACTGGGGAATTGAACACAGGCTAGCAGTATTATTTGCAAGCAAGTTCTTTAACCACTGAGCAATCCCCTCAGCCTAATTTTCACTTTTAAAAAATTATTTATTTGAGAGAGACAGAGAAAGAGAGAGCATGAGTGTGCCAGGTCTCCTGTCACTGTACCACTTTGTGCATCTGACTTTATGTGGGTACTGGGGAATGGAACCCAGGTCCTTAGGATTCGTGAGATAGTGCCTTATTGTATAAATCTCTGCAAGTGCCACTTTGTGCACTGGATTTTACATGGGTACTGAGGAACAGAACTCAGGCCCTTAGGCTTTGTAAAAAAGTGCCTTTAACCACTGAGCCATCCCTTCAGCCTCACTTTTCCCTTCTTGATGGCTCACTATCCTTCCTTTTCAAAGGGGCTGGCATATATTAGGTTTTCAGTAAGCTTCTTATGATTGGATAAAGCTCCAATTCTAAACTGCAGCTACTTGTTGCACATTTCTAACTCATCATCCATTGATGCTTCAAAATTTGCACATCTGGAACAGAAATTTTGAGCTTCCTAACAAATCTGGCTATTCCTCATTACATTCTTACTTATTTTAGATGCACCTTAATTCTCTCAGTTCCCCATAGACAACACCACAAAGACTCTGACTCCTCCTTTTGTAACTAGCTAATTACTAAATTGAGTTAATTTATTTTCCTTCATGATACTAGCAATATGAAAGGCAATCTGTTAATATAAGGTCTGTTGCATCTACATAGTTAGTATTGTGAAATAACCTTTATACATCAAACTGCCTTCAATCACATAATTTTCCAGTACACCCATTCATTCCTCATGGAATCTTCTCTTTCTCTGCACAAACTTTTTAATGTTGCTATTGTTTGTTTGTTTGTTTTGTTTATTTGACATAGGGTATCTCTCTAGCCCAGGCTGGCCTGGAATTCACTCTGTGGTCTCAGGCTAGCCTGGAGCTCATGCTGATCCTCCTACCTCTGCTCCCAAGTTCATGCGCCACCACACCCAGCCCTATGTATAATTTTCTTTACTGAGTATCTATTGCACAGAAATATTCAGTGACAAGTTCAGAGGCTAAAATATTTCTCTAGCATTTGTGGACCACTATAATCTGGAACCAATCCAGTTTTCCAATCTTTTCTCTTATTTCTCTTGGGGAATTATTCATCACTGCCCAAGAGATTATATCCTACTCTCAAATATTGTCTATGGGTGTGTGTGTGTGTGTGTGTGTGTGTGTGTGTGTGTGTGTGTGTGTGTGTGTGTGCATAAGGCCAGGATTTGATTCCCCAGGACATGCATAAAGCCAGAAGCACATAGTGGTATATACATCTGCAGTTCATTTGCAAACGCAGGAGGCCCTGGCATACACTCTCTCTCTCTCATAAAAGTAAACAAAAAATAATCTTTATGAATCTGAAATTTTTATTTTTGCTATTATCTCCAACAATCCTTGTTAAATTGTACCTCCTTGAGCACATTTAAAGGTACATGAATCTTAATTTAAAATTCTTTAAGCAGAAACCTTTAAAATTATTTAATGAGAGACACAGCATAAAGTATAACAAACATAACATTTTTCCATTCCATTTCAACATCTAACTTTATTCTCCCAGTGAAATATATTGAAAGATCCAACAATCAATTTCAAATATTTATTTTCAAATTTATTAATGCAACTTTTATTGGGAAATATCTTAAATGTTTAGGTGCGATTTTAACTGAAATCTTCAAAGACAAAGTTAGATTTTAAGTCATTGAAGAATACATATTTAGGTGGAAATAAAAAGGTTTATTATTATTTTTTTGAGGTTGCACTTTATTATTCAAGAGTCTGTTTCTTGGGATGGAAAATTCCTTTAGTTATGCCCTAAAAAAGTAAGCACAAATCAAATCCAAAAATTCATACCCTCAACTTTGGTGTAATATGACAAAATGTTTTATTGCCACAATATTAAAAAATATCAACAATATGACTTTGAGTAACTAATTCATAAGGGAGCATTTAAATTGGATCAAATCCTGGGTTTCCTCTCTTCACTCCAAGTTTCTTTTCTATTTTAAACCCGTGGCAACAGAAATGTCTTTGCTTGAGAGTTGAGAATGCTGTAGTCTTAAGTGATAGAATAGGTAGCCCAGCTTCTATCCATGTCTCTCCTCGAAGGGAGAAAAACATTGGGGATAAAGTAATTTCGTTTTGAATTTTTAGAGAAATAATTTTCCATCAATCTTCATAATTCTCAAAATTAAACATGTACAAGCCTGTGCATGTTTAGTTTTGAGATCATTTTACCCTGACTTGAGGAACTGGTAGACATTAATTTCAAGAACACATGGCAAATTTAAGTTGTCTTACTACTTTAAAAACCTAAAAGTTGCTTGCTCTCAACTGACAAAACTTTAAGAGGATGTTATAAGCTAATGATATATTTTTTGTCTCATCTGCAAATGGATTTGCAAAAGAATAGTAAAAGTATTCCAGGTTCAGGGGTCACGAGTCATGCTGTGAATATTTTCAGAATGTTGCATTATTTCAGCTATGGAAAAGCTTTTATGTTACAACAAGTGCTTAAGGACTACTTCTAGAATGAAAATTGGAAATAAGTTAAGAATTGATTTTATTAAGATGGAGAGAATGAAAAATAAATTGCCCTCTCTTTTTTGCTAGGATGGAGATAGTTGCCCTGTGCAAATTAAATTTGACAAAGTAATCACAACTTTTAGAAGGCATAAGGTGCAAGGCAAAATTTGTAATTTAAAATGTGTGATTCACATCCTAACCCACCTTAATTATTTAAAAAATTCAAGAGATAGCCAACTCGGATCATTTAACAAAACAAGGAGCAACCAGAAATACTGAACAGCAAACAATTCCTAGATCATATAAATCAAATAAAAGTCAAGACAAATGAAAGACCAGAAATCATTTTCTCTTGAGCACACAGAGTTGGCCAGAATCACAAACTTGATGAACAGGAGGCACCATGGAGGATGCATGCATGCACTCACGCATGCACACATGCAAACAGGAGCCTGCACATAATGGAGAGAGAGGAGCATGGAGACCCTCAGCCACAAACCTTCAGAACGTTTACTCTCCAGAACACAGAGGGGAAAAGTTCACAATTTCATCCAAAGCCAGAGCAAAGCTGAGGCTCGCTTCACAAACTACTAATTCTCTTGATACAATCAAAGGCAGAATGAATGGAGGGTGGGGCAGAGTGGTTAGTTAGGGAGGAAAAGCATGGAAAGTTTGAGGCACTTAGCAAAGCTTGAGTGAATTAACCTTTGTTTAAAAGGCCATAGTATTTCCTATTTACCTTGCCTTCTCTTCTCTAAATTTTAGTAAATACAGATTAACTTCCTGGGACTAAACCCAGACTTGTCTTAAATGTGGCTAAATGGCCTGGTGACTAGACACACCATGAGTCCTAGGCTAGGTATATGCCCTACACAGCCCTTTCAAAGGAAAGGATTTTAAAAACGCCTTTTGTGACCATGCATCAAATGAGATCAACTGCTAAAGGGAGAATATTAATTCAGTTAATAAATTGAGGCCCCAATCCAAATGCTTGGTTTTCACACTGCAAACATAAGCTATGCAGTATTTGCGATTCTTTTTAAGTTGAAAAAGTTTGCTTTTTCTTTTTGAGATGATCATGAGGGTGTGAAGCCTAAGTGTTTTTTATCCTCTGACCTATACAGAAATGGGTTATTTAGGTCATCAGGCTTACGGGGGAAATAATCAAACATCAATGCTTTAAAATTTTTCTTAACATAGCTTTTCTTTAACAAAATGAAAATATATCAGGGACCAAGGTTTGGATAAATCTTGAATAAAAAGTTGAGTTCCACGTAGGAGTCCCTTGCACTGGACAAAAATGCTTACTATAAACAACAAGAAACAATCACCTTGTGGAAAAAGTTGAGAGAGGGGCCTGGGAAGTCATCAACTGGGTTATTTAGAATAGGACCCTGAATTTCTTCTGCTACTATGGGCTGGGCCAGGTGGGGAGCGAGATCCAACTGCTTTCCCCATAAGCAAAGGAAAGGCAATCGAAGTCTCTGGCTCTTAGCTCTGAGCACACAGGAAGAGCCCAATTCAATGCCATCCCTGGTCTCACTCCGCCCCTACGTGCATGTGGGCGCCTGTGTGCGCCAGTGTGTTTGGAGGACTCAACTTGAACACTTTACCTCGCAAAGTCCAAGACACCCCCATCTCTTCCAGGTTAAGTTCCGCCATCCCCAATCCCCAAAGCGTGCCACGTTCAGGAAGTGCAGGTGTGTGAGGCTTTGGCCTATTTTTCTCCCATAACCCCAAACCCCCATCCCCATCTCGTCGTGCACCGCAGTCTCTCTTGGTCTTCCCCCAGAGCACAGAAACACCTAGCCCAGACACAAGGAAACATCTTAAACGTGACTTCATGGTCACCTGGCCAGAGATCTGGGGCCCCCAGCCTTTAGGGTTTCCCTGGGGTCCCGATCAGTCACGTGGGCGGCAGGGCGGCCAGGCTTCCTCACCTGCATCCCGGGCACTTGGACAGCCACCGGTGAGTGGGCCATGGAGCCAACTTGGGCTGCTGTGCTGTGCTTCGGCGGCGGCAGGAGCTCCGAGTCTGGGCAGCTCTCCTAGGTTTCTCTAAGGGGCCCGAGAGGACCCAGATAAATGAGGTGAAGTGAGCTGCTGGTTGGTGATTCCCCCCCCCCCCGTCCGCCCAGCTCCTCCACTGCTAGGTGGGTTGTTCGTCGGCTCCCCAGGACTCAGTCTACCTTGCTGGCACCCGTGGGCCTCGGTCGTGGGCGCCCAGGGACAGCGGCTCCCCTTCCTGAACGCGGCGACTGGGACCCTGGCTCCTGTGATGCCGCTCTTTGGTGCCTCTTCGCTTTAGGAAGAAGAGGTGGAGGCGCCCCAGCCACCCGCCAGGCCGCCAAGCCTGCTAGGAGAGGGGGGGCGGTGCCGCCGGTGGCCCTGCCTCCGCCCGACACAGCTGGCCCTGAAGCGAGAACTGAAGGCTTTGGAGCTGGCGGGACAGCCACGTTGCAGGCAGACTGCCTGCTCCCAGAGGTCTGAAGTTGCTGCAACTTGGGGACTCTTGAAAGTTTTGCTTGACTCCCCCACCTGGACAAGGGTGGGGAACACCGAGTTGTTGGACACCTGCTCCTTCCTGCCTTCCATTCTCTTCTGCTTTTCAGCTTCCTGGGCCGCAGGACACGCCTTCAACCTGAAGCTTGCCCCCTCTTGAACTGTGGGTCTGGGGACCCCCGGCCAGGGCTATCTCCACCACACACACGCACGTGTAAAGGAGAGGCAAATTGGAAAACAGATGGTGTATCCGCAGAAAAATTAACGAGGCTAACTGAAACAAGGGACTTGAGATTAGATCTTCGGCAGTATGCATAGTTGAACTCTGCATGTACAGACATGGTTTGTGCAACTCCCAGCCTCCGCCGGGTTTAAGTTCCAGCCTAGGAAGGATTCAGACACGTGAAAGAGGACCCTAAAAAAACAGGGACAATGATAATACCAGTTTCAGGAATCTCGTTAGGAAAGCACCTTTGTGAACACACCAGGGTTAATTATATTTTTAAAAATTACTAATATCCAACTGCCAGTTTAAATTTAGGATGCACTTCTGAACCTTGAAGTTGTTAGGGTCTGTGACGAGACCTAGTAAACACTCAATAAATATCCTTCTTCCCCTTTTCTCTAAGAATAGCATCTGATTATTATCAGTAGGGTTATAAATAGATGTCAGGTTCTTTGTGCCAGAGAGGATTACTTGTCTTTGGGTTTTAGTGAGTTACCATATTGAATCTTGACAAGGACATACTGGAGTCACACTACTTCCTCTCCTTCTCTGTATTTTACAAAAAAAAAAAGAAAGAAGAAAGAAAGAAAGAAAGAAAGAAAGAAAGAAAGAAAGAAAGAAAGAAAGAAAGAAGAAAAAAACAAGACTCAGCCAAATATTTGACTCAGATATCACAATTAAAAGTTGTAGATCTGAGACATCCAATCCAGGTTCCTCTCACTGCTGATCAGCTTACTACTTCCTGTATGGTTTGCTTTTTGTTAAAGATGATAAAGAATGGGCATTGAAGAGATGGCTCAGCAGTTAAAGCACTTGCCTACAAAACCCAAGGACCCAGGTTGGATTCCCCAGTACCCACATAAAACCACATGCACTATGCACAAGACACATGCCTCTGAAGTTCATTTACAGTGGCTAGAGGCCCTGACTCACCCATTCTCTCTCTCACTTCCTCCCTTCTTATTTCTCTCTCTCAAATAAAATAAAATATTTTTTTAAAAGATGATAAGAACATTTTTGCATTTTACTATACTCTTAGTTGCCCAAGGCCAAACCTTCACTATTTATTTTTCTTTTTTTTCTTTCTCAATATCTCTTCCATGCACACCTGTACGCACATATGTACATACACACACACATACACGTATGCTGTTGCAAGCAAGTTTGTATGCATGAGGATGTGCTTGTGTGTGCCAGTGCACTTAGGCACGTGTGTAGGAACTTTGCAAGACGGAGGTCAGTGTCTGGTGACTTCTATCACATTGTAAATTACTTTTGACATAAGGTCTGTCACTTGAACCCAGAGCTCACCAAATAGGCCAAACAATTTCCAGGGATCTGCCTCTCTCCACAGGAATGCATCATTATACCTTCTATTTTTTTACATGGATACTGGGGATTAAAACTCAAGTCCTCATGCTTGCACAGCAAGCACTTTACCTACTGAGCCATCTCCCCAGTCCCTCAAGCCATCAGACTTTCTAAGCTGATGGAAGGCCCCACTATCATGTCTATTTTCCAACAGCCCAGGTTACATGTAATACCAGCCTGTCACACACCTATACTTTACTATCCATAGAAATCTATTAGACTCAGGCTGGAGAGATGGCTCTGCAGTTAAGGTGCTTGCCTGCAAAGCCTAAGGACCCAGGTTCAATTCCCCAGTACCCATGTAAAGCCAGATGCACAGTGGTACATGCATCTGGAGTTCCTTTGCAGTGGCTGGAGATCCTCTCTTTTCTGTCTCTCTCTGTCTCTTCTCTGTCTCTCTCTGCTTGCAAATAAATATTTTTTTAAAAAAAACTTGTGTTTATATGTGGAAGAAGCACTTACATTGTTCTTTCTTTTTACTTCATGTATTGCATGCATTTTGTCTACCCACCAAGCTTTTTAGGACCTTGAAGCCAGAGTGTTGTTTTTGTCTCTGGGGGCGCCACTGGCCACCGCAGAGGGAAAACAGAGAAGCTGTGGGAGCTGAGCAAGCTGTCTGCTGTCTCAGGGCTGGGGTCCACATAGCTGGGAGCTGACGCATGGGGGTCTGGTGAGACCCAGACGCAAGCAGATATGTATTGTATATCCACGTGGTTCTTTATTCAATTGGGGGAACTTACATTTATAGGAAAAAGGGGGTCAGGGGGATGAGGAATAGGGAAGAGAAAAGGGGATTGGTTGATTGGGGTGGTGAGTTAGCGGCCTGAATTAGGATAGGTGAGTATGGACAACCTGAGACTACCTCATTTGGGGGCCTGAGTGGCGGGAAATATGTGATTCTAGCCAGGGTCCATGGGCATGGGTACAAGGAAGTTTGTCTGATACCCAATGCCAGTCATGCTGAGATGGGAATGCTGGTTCCTGTGGCTAGCCCATGGGGGTTGGGTGTCAGGGTTGATGGAGCCGGGAAACGCCTACCGAATTATTGGGGTTTCACCTCACTCATACATCCTTAACCCTTTGTTCTCTGTGCCCTCAGTAGCAGTGCCAACAGGCAGTGCCCAACATTTCCCCCAATTGTTTAAAATATGGATCAGTGGCATAAGCATGTAGGGGGCTGTCCATGGGCAAAGGGGTCCCTATGGCAAACAGGGAGTTAAAGGAGTGGATAGAGGCAGGCATGTTAAAGGAATAGGGAACCAAGGGGTGGGGGCATAAAGAATATATAACACTTATTGGCATGAAAAATAATATTTTTCCCCCAAGTCCATGTCTCATATTCAGCAGTGATGAGGTATAGTTTTATTGGAGTCAGCAAGAAGTCATCTCTGGAGTGATCCAAGCTGGGCCTGGGTGAGGTCTCCTGGGTGGCGGTGGGACCTGGTGAGCAAAGCTCCTGGATTTCGTAAGGTTCCTATAGGATAATTGCTGGGGAGCAGTAATTAGGGGGAAGGGCAGTCATGTAGGGTGTGGTTAACTTTCCCCACCAGGAGGGGGCCCGGTGAGAACAGGGGACTTTGGCTCTGCAGCCGCTGCACTGTTAGAATGAAGCAAAGTAAAAACAGCAATTAATATAGCAGAGAGAGACGCTTGTGGCAGGCATGAAGCCTTTGCAGCATTGATAAGGTCATGTATGTCCTTCCATGAGACCGGGTGTCTCTGGCAGGTACAGCGCAGATGCTGATGACGTCTCCTGTGCCTCCTGGGTCTCCGGTCCACCAGGGACAAACGGGCCATCTTCTCAGCTGGAGGGCTGAAATCTGACATTTCTGGCTGGAACCCAGATGGGTTTAGGTTGATCCTGCGGAAAAATACAAGCACAGCCTCTTCCTGTCATAAGGAGGGGGTCTGGCCCCTTCCAGAGACCATCTAAGGGATCTCTCCTCCGCACTAAAATTGCAGGGGTGGTGTCAGGGGTTCTCCAGTGGAGGGAGATGGGGGGGTGAGATGAATTTTTATATATGTTAAAAATGTTGAGGGTAGCCAATGCCATAAGTAATTGTATATTTGGAGAATAAGCATTACCCTGTTGTTTTTTAAGTTGGGCTTTCAGGGTTTGGTGAGTTTTTTCTACAATGCCTTGGCCTTGGGGATTATCGGGAATTCCTTTAAGGTGAGTGATTTTCCACTGTAGGCAGAAGGCTTTAAATCTAGTGCTGAGGAATGCAGGCCTATTGTCTGTCTTTATTTGTTGAGGGATTCCCATTATTGCAAAAGTGGAAAGCATATGGTTATTAAGTTTTTTTTTTTCTCCTGTCTGAGCAGTTGCCCATATAAAGTGAGGGTAAGTGTCCACAGTCACAAAAACATATTTCTGTCTACCAAATTCAGGAATATGAGTAACATCTATTTGCCAAAGGGCATTGGCTTTAAGTCCACGAGGGTTTGTAACCATTGCTTGGATTGCAGGTGTCTTAATTAGAGAAGCACAAGAGTGCATGTTTTTATTATTCTCTGAAGCTGCTGCTTAGGGATGGAGGGGAATAGTGATTGTAAGCCTTTGAGATTAACATGGGTATTAGTGTGAAAATCTTTTGCTTTTTCTAGGGTTGTCATTAGAGCTGTGGCCATGGGAGGTTGTATTTCTCCCTGTGTAGCTACTGAATTAGCGAGGGCATTACCTCCAGTTAAAGGTCCTGGCAGAGGGCTATGGGATCTGATATGTTGTATGTATAAGGGAGCCCTCCTTTTTAGAATATTATCAGTAATTTTAATTATAAGAGGGGAAAGTGGATTGTCATCTAAGCGGACAAATAAGCGAGTAATCCAGGGGAGCAGATTGACAGCATAAATGCTTTCGGAGAAAAGATTAAAAGGGCCATCTATTTCCAGAAGGGCAATATAAATGGCATATAGTGGATTTGTCAGGGAGTTTTTGAAAGTGAATTTAGGGGGGTTGGTCCCTGTCATTATATATAATTGCAGCTTCTCCCTTTTTGCCTCCATCTGTGAAGATGGTTGGGGCATCTGGAATTGGATTCTTAGAGAAAAGGCAAGGTGGGAGCCAGTTTGGAAGGGGTAGAGCAGACGTCCATTTTTCATTTGGGTAGTGGTTATCTATTTGACCAGGGAAGCCTAAGAGGCTGATAACAAACCTGGAGTGGTTTTTTAGTATCCACTCTACATCAGGGAGGGAGAAAGGCAATATTATAATATCAGGTTCTTGGCCTAAAGTTTGAAGAGCCCTATTTCGTCCCATTTTAATCATACCTGCCAGTGTATCTATTTCTGTAATAAACCTAATGGCACCTCCAATGGATGTGTGGAGCCATTCAAGGAGCTCCCACAACAGTTGGGGGGGGGTTAAATATGAGAAGTTGAACTGGCTTTTTGGGCTCATATCTGGCTAGGGACATATTTTGAAGTTTACTGTTTATTTCATCTAGTGCTTGTTTGGCCTCTGTGTTTAAAAGGCCAGGGGAGGAGGGATCTTTGTCCCCTTTTAACATATTAAAAAGTGGCTGTAAGTTACTTGTAGGAATTGGAAGCCACAGGTGAAGCCACTTAAGGTTTCCTAAGAAACTGTGTAGGGAAGCTAGAGTTAGTTTTGAGGGGAAAGAAAGGATAGGTTTTAGAGTTCAGGTTGAGTTTAAGGAGAGTTCAGTTCTTAAGAATGTGATTGGTGGGATGAGTTGAATCATAGGGGCTGTTGGGATCTGCCCAAGGTACGATCATAAGGGCTTCCTCCCAGAAGGAAGTGGCCTTTTTCTTGGAAAGCTTAAGTCCTTGTGATTTTAGAAGTGTCTGTAACACCTTGGCTAGAGCACTTTTATTTTTGGATGTGGAATTTCCCATGATAGCAAAAGATATAGAAGCAATGAGACTATTAGGCAACGCTCCCTCACTGACTGGCAGTAAGGGGAATTCCCTAGAAGTTCAAGCGCCAGCCTCACCGCAAATTTTAGAATTCGGTGGCCTGCTCTAAAAGCATTTATTGGGTCATTGCATTACCAATTTGATTCCAGATAGAGACTATGATAGAATGGTCACTTGTCAACACCCGGAGCCTGTCGGGGTCAATCCTTCCAGCTAAAAGCCTTCCTTCTCTGCTGAAGAGTAGCCTCAGCCGAGAGAAATCAGTTGCTTTTTCGCCTCAGGAAAGTCCCTCGCAATGGCATGGACTAAAAACAAAGTAGGAAATGAGAGTTTGGAGTTGTGATCCCCGATTTTCCCTTACGAGGGAGGACTTAAGTGTCCTGCAGAGGTGAACGCTGTTCAGTCTGTGGAAGCCCCATGTTCAGGGTGCCAAGATGTTGTTTTCGCCTCCGGGGTGCCGTTGGCCTCTGCAGAGGGAAAACAGAGAAGCAGTGGGAGCTGAGCGAGCTGTCCGCTGTCTCAGGGCTGGGGTTCCACAGAGTTGGGGGCCTGACGCAGGGGGGTCCGGCGAGATATAGATGCGAGCAGATGTGTATAGTATATCCATGTGGTTTTCTATTCAATTGGGGGAACTTACATTTATAGGATAAAGGGGGTCAGGTGGATGGGGAATAGGGAAGAGAAAAGGGGATTGGTTGGTTGGGGTTGGTGAGTTAGCGGCCTACACTGGGATAGGTGAGTATGGACAACCTGAGAATACCTCATTTGGGGGCCTGAGTGGCGGGAAATATGTGATTCTAGCCAGGGTCCGTGGGCATGGGTACAAGGAAGTTTGTCGGACACCCAATGCCAGTCATGCTGAGATGGGAATGCTGGTTCCTGTGGCTAGCCCATGGGGGTTGGGAGTCAGGGTTGATGGAGCCGAGAAACACCTACCAAATTATTGGGGTTTCACCTCACTCATACATCCTTAACCTTTTGTTCTCCATGCCCTCAGTAGCAGTGCCAATAGGCAGTGCCCAACACCAGAGATCCAGTTCCTTTTACATGAGAATTTTTCATGGAGAACAGCAGCTCCCCAAGGAAAACTTTTTCTCTCATTGTTGCACAGCGTATTAATAGGCCCTCAAGAAATATTTATTCATTGAGTAAAGGCACTTCCTTTGATTCTTCACTAACATTAGTAGGTGTGTTCTGATGACATGATGTTTTATTGTTGCAGATAAACTCCTGGGCCCTGCTGTTGTGGAACTGAGAGACTGGCCACTTTATGATAGGTTTGTTACACCATTCATTTTTGGTCTCCCTTTCCAGTTACTTTAATATCACAATTCCTGAGAGTGTGTTGCATGATTTTAGTAAATAAGTAAATTATAGATATCAGAGAAATGACTTTCTCTGACATCATTCTGGGCTCAGGAAATGTAGTAATGTGGAAGAATGAATGCTGAACTTTGAGACCTAGGCTATTGAGATGCTTCCTAAATGTCACCGTTTAGTAATTTTTGCCCTTATTTAGGTCTACTGATATTAAACATACCATCCAATTTTGTTTATTTGGTAAGGAACATTTGAGGTTATCCATGGGATTCCTCATAGTTTTGTTTATGCTTTTCTTAATTATGTGTGTGTATGACTCTATGCATAAAATCTTGTGGTGTCAATATTTGAAGCAATTCAAGTTTCATAACATCGGAACCTTCTCCCTCTTCACACTGCATTACTTCTCATATTTTTGATTTAAGTAAAATGACAATTAAACTTTTGTTAACAGACACACACACACAGGAGTTAAAAGTTTTACTTTGAAGTGTCAGTCTAGAGTCTAATAATACAGACTAAAGGTCTTGCCACTGAATACTCGAAACCAGATGTGTTTGGGGTTTTCAGACACTGGGCTGTTTGCATAGACTTTGCCCATTGAACATCCCAGATATATAAATGTAAACCTTGAATTTCACCGAAATCCCAAAATTATTGTGCATCATGTTGGTACTCAATTTTTTTCATGGTTCCAGTGTCTTGAATTTCTGATCTTCATACTTGGGATGCTCAACCTGTATATAAAATTATATTCCCATAGCTTGGTAGAAAAATGTTCCTTGAAGAAAAATACCACATTTGATGATTTTGGTAGCCTCATGGTGGAAGACAACACCCCACATACAAGTTAGTGCTTGCTTAATTCATATAACCTCATTGCTATGAATTCTTAATGCCTTTACAAATAAAAATTATATACAGAATTAGTAAAGTCAATGAATTTCAGGTTAGTGTCCTTGAGCTCCTCCCCTTCCCGCAAAAAAACCTTAACAATTTAAATTTAGCATCTGTGGCTTAAATTTCTGGGTATTTGCCATATATTCAATGTTAAATATTTACCTCTATGCATGTTTCTAAATATGTACTGAATGGCCTTATTGATAGCCAAAGTATGGTAGATTGAAATGGCCAAACTTTAAAGTAGAGGATAGGTAAATGCATTAAAGCCACAATTCTGAAACGAGCAATTTTACCTTGTGGTGAACATTTGGGGGGGGCACAAATAGACAGGGGTTGCTACTTACATCTAGTGGGTTAAGGCCAAGGATGGTGAAGATCACACAGCACACAGGATAATCCTCACAACAGAGAGTTTGCTAACCCAAAATGTCTGTGGTGCCAAGGTTTAAGAATACATGCTCTACACTCTATGTAAGAGGAGCCACTAACTGAGAAGTAGATTTGGAAATCACTGGCCCTTGAAGATTTGAAGTCTAATGTGGTGTCTGTGATTAAAAAAATACTGGGCCCTGTCAAGTGGGCACTATAAACAAAGTACATTACATTTGTCCCATAGATTACCTTTCCCCAAAGAGGAAATATAATGACAAGGAGTTCAAGTGTATTTTGTTACCTACCCAACCACCAAAGGACATGTGAATATTTTGCTCCAACCTTAGGAAAAAAAATGTTTTGTTTAAAAAAAATAGTCACTGAGCATATTGTAAGGTACCAAATATTTGGAAGAGCTTTCAAGTATGTTAACTCATCAAGAAAAATATGAGCTCCTCTGAAAACAAGAGACTCTACGATGCTCAGCCCTAAATGGGACATCTATATCCCATCGTCTGAGGCTTACAGGGGGCAGAAAGAGGGTAAGAGCCAGAGGATGAGGGGGAGTGCTATGGAACACTGGTTTCCAGATACTATAGGAACATCACAGTCATTAACTCACAGCAGCTGTGGTTAAGGCAGAAGACCTTCACAAGATTGAACCTGCCAAAATTCCATTAGGGATAGAGGAGGAGCCATGGCTGCTGAGGGAAGTGGAGCCATTCTCTTCAGTGATCTAGCCACTGGTAAGTCACCAGTGCTCTGGTGAATAACCTCCCACCCATGCCCATGCAAGCAACCTTTATTAAATACAATGAGTGACCAAAAAAAAAAAAAAGACACGAAAGTAGGAGCAGTACAAGCTGGGAAAAAGAAGGAATTAAGCAGGAATGGAATGGGATATGGGACAAAAGAAAGTAATGTGGATGGATAGGATCAAAATACATTCTATACATGTATAACATTTTCAAAAATAAATATAAAACATCAAAAATAAGTAAGAGCTCTTACACCAATATTTTAAAAAATATTTTATTTATTCATTTTTCAAGCAGAGAGATAGAGAGAGAATAAGAGAGCGAAAGCAAGAGAGAGAGAGAGAGAGAGAGAGAGAGAGAGAGAGAGAGAGAGAGAGAGAACCAGGGCCACTACCTTGTGGGTCTGGCTTATGTGGGTCCTGGGGAATTGAACCGGGGGCCTTAGGCACTGGAGGCAAGTGCCTTAACCTCTGAGCCACCTCTCCAGCCCACACCAATATTTTTTGAGGCAAGGTCTCAATTTAGCTCAGGCTGACCTGAAACTCACTCTGTAGCGCAGGCTGACCTTGAATTCATTGTTATCCTCCCACCTACTAGTATTATATGCATTTAAAGTAAGGGATTCACATTTTGGACTTTAACATTTTGAATCTGATGGCTATATTGAAATATATTAAATGTAGAACACATAATGACAAAAATGATACAATTGTCTGAATTTCATTCAGTTATAAGAATATGTCAAACTAAGAAATTATCTATGAAATTCCAGAATCCTGACATTCAGTGATAAGATATTTTGATTCACGCTACAAGCCTCTGTACTGATATTTGGATGTACAACATTCAAAGGTCCCTTTTGTTGTTTTTAAATAAAAGCATATTTGATATGTCAAATCTCTTTACTCTGTGGGTATCCAATTGGAAATAATGATATAATCGTTCCTACAGTTGTTATATCTTCACTATTATTCCAGAAAAGCATCCCAAGGAAAAAAACTATTGAATCAGTTCTTGGTCAGGAAACCTTAAACCTGCATGATTGCTGTATTCTCTAGACTAGCCTGGTACCTCTTGGGACTTGAAAATAGTCCACCACAGTATCACTTATGACAGAAACTATAGCATGTAAGACTGCACAGTGGAATATTATCACTAGTTTACTTCCTGGGGCTACTGAGGGGACTAGAGCAACAGAGGAGGTGGGTGGGAACAGATGCTGCTAAAGTGGTTTCCTGCTTGTAGTAGTTCTTTACATGCACCCTGATTGGCTTTGAAATGTTTGCGTTTACGTAGTAAAAGAAATGAGCTCATACCTTCTTGCCTGGGCCAATGGCTCCAGAGCTAAGAAAGTAATAGGAGTATAAAAGTCTCAATAAAAAGGTAGAATGTGCAAGGTTCGGTGGCAAATTCCTTTAATCCCAGCACTCTGGAGGCAGAAGTAAGAGAATTGCCATGAGTTTGAAGCCAGCCTGAGACTACATAGTGAGTGTCAGGTCAGCCTGGGCTAGAGCAAACAAAACAAAACAAAACCAACCAACCAACCAACCAAAAAAAAAAAAAGTTAAAATGTTCTTAGCTCCTTACCTGGCTCCTGTTCTGCCAGCTGCCAACACTGACAACTGTGACACACTGGAGAGTTCAGATGCCTGCATGGGCACACTTGTAGTTACCTTCATGCCTAGAGAAGCTCCATGTGCTGCAGAGCACAACCATAATGATAGTCTTGTCTTGCCATGTGGGGATGTGAAGGGACCTCCGTGGAAGAACTTTGAAGGGAGTTTCTTGAGAGCTGATTAGGGAAAATGGGCTCTTTATAATGAGGTCTGATTACCTCTCTACTCCCCAGGGTGCAACTTCTAGTGACAGGAGAGCTTTTTCATGTGTCACCATGAAATGATGCTGGGTGATATTTTCCCGTCTGAGTTGACATTTAAAAAAAATACTAAATTGGCCATTTGTTCTTTAATAACATAGGCTTCTCAAGAGAACTGTTTTAGTCAAAAGTGTCAGTTAAAAACAGGAAAAAACTGGCAGTTGAGACCAAATAGGAAGTGACTATGCCATCAGCTCACATAGAGGAAAGGGAAGCTCTTGCCAGGACCTCTAAGAAAGGCAGTTACGTAAAAATACCTCCCTTCAACTGACTTCATTGAGGTTCTGTCACCCTTGGGTGGGGGGAGGGAGACATCCATGGTTTTGTTACTCAAGGAAGCATTAGCAGAGTAACAGAGTAAATGAATGAAAAGCACCCTTGTAGGACTGTCAATGAGGGACACACAAAGTGTCTGGGTTGCAGGGAGAGAAAGTCAACATTGCAAACAAGCAAAGCTCCCATCCTGCTCCCAGGCCACGCCAGTATTTTCAGATTATTTTAACACTCCATGTGTCATATGATGAGGTCTGTCATGAGGGTCCAATTGTGGATTAAGATGGAACTTGTGCTGAGTAATCGAGGGTATGTGCATTTACACTTTCACTTTGGCCCTAGATCCAGCTGAAGCAACATCACTTTGCACTTTTTCTTTTAATTTCTCCTCCCATCCTTTCTTTTTTGACATACTTTTTAAGCAGAACACCAGGTACTATGCGAGATGCAGTTAATGCAGACAAATACAAGGAGTTTGTTTTCTCACAGGAGAATGATATTAACAACAAGGAACATGCAAGGGACATGTAAGTATAATAGTGGTTTAGAAATAAAGAATAAGCCAGGCATATTAGCACATATCTGTAATATCAGAACTCAGGAGGTTGAGGCTGGAAAATTGCCACCAGTTTGAAGCCAGCCTGGGCTATATGGAGCATTCCAGGCCAGCCAGCCTGGGCTATGTAGCAAAACTCCTGTCTCAAATGAAACAAAGTAAAACTCAAGTGAAAACTAAAAGATGACCACAACAACAAAGCTATAGCAACAAGTGCCAGAGAGCAATTCATGCTACTTGTGTAGATCCTGGAAGGCTTCACACAGGAAGCATATGGCGTACTTGAGCTAAACCTTGAAAACTGAGGAGGAAGTAATCAAGGAGAAACCTGAGAAGGGGTGAAGAAAGGAGGGTATTTCAGAAAGAAGGAGCATCATGAGCAGATACATAAATCAGGAATCATCTATTACCCAATTCAATTATAGGTTGCATTATCCATTTGTATGAATGCTGAATTGGTAGAACTAAAATGGAGAAAGGGGGCTTGATTTATTCTTTCTGAAGCTGTGCTAATATGTTCTCTGAGAGCATGAGGTGTCCTAACAGTGAGGCTAGAATGACAGGATAAGGGCAGACTGTGACCTTCATAATGCCTATTCTACACAATTTATACTTGATCCTACAGGCACCTAGGAGTCCTAAAAGGTTTTAACAAAAAGAAATTTGAGATAGATTTCTTTTCTCAGATGAAAACTGCTTAGTACATAGAGGAACAGATTGGATATGGAAGTGAGTGGAAGTAGGGGACTTAGTAAAAAGCCATTAGGAGGCCACCATGAAAGTACAGAAGAAGGAATGAATGAAATCAATGGCTGCAAGAATAAAGAGGAGGAAATAGATTCTAGAAACAATCTAGAGATGGAATCAACAGCATTCAACTGATTTGGATGTGGACAGTTTGAAAGGGAGAGATTTACAATGCCAAAAACCGCTGGCTTAGAGATCTGGGTAAAAGGCACCTGAAAATTTATCAAGAGGACCAGGATTGGGAAACAGGTAAGGCCTTCAGTTTGGGTACCATGAGTTTGAGATGCCTGTATGACATCTAAGTGGAGATATCTAGACAGCAGTTGAAAATACCAAGGGGTCAGATTTCAAATATAGATTCGACCAGTGCAGAGGCAAACCCTTTGTAAGTTCATGGTGAGGTGTCAATAGAGGACTTAAAAAATACAAACCACATTCACTTCCCATTTAGAAAACCACTTCTTGAGTAATTGGTCTATGTTTGGGACCAGTCAAATGTTGCCTTGCCTAAAGACATCATATCTGGCTGCACAAATTGCACCATGTTCTGCAAAATAGCAATTGTAAATATCATGTATATATGATTGCATTTCTTACTATTGCTATCATGTATTTGCATGCAATTGCCCAAAGAATGCATGATAAAGAAAATTTTAAAAAGAGTGGAGTAGAGGACAGAAATGATGTAAAGAGTTTTGAAGGCTATGTTGCCAAGTTTTCTGGGATGGTTTTCTTACATGCAACTGTAAAATAGATTATTGTTCACCAAGAGTTTGTATTATATTTCCTCTCCTGCACTCAAAAGAAAATGAGGTGGGAGATGACATGCATGCCTGGTTTCATGAAGCCAAGGTAGTGTCTTCTACAATGGAAAGAAAAAACAGGAACAATTTATTGCAATCTAAAGGACAGATTACTGGCAACGTCATGATATTTGCCTGCTGTGAAAGTGTACAGTGGCTTTAGTCAGTATTTCTGCAATTTTTCAGAATCATTCATACTTTTCTGGTTCTTTCATTCTTTCTGTGCTGTTGACCTTTTGTGAAACTTCACACATCGCTACATTTTACCATTTGTGAAGATAAGCATTCAAATGCCAACTTGAAATTAACACTGATAAATCATGCTTTCCATGCAAATTGTGAAAATAGTGGTGGATTTTCACAAAATGAGATCATGAAAGCAGATACAAATAGACTGTATTTTAAATGTTTTGAATACTGAATTATATCATGTGTTTGGTTTTTTTGGTGTTACAAGAAACTGAAATATACCAGCTCTTAAATTTTAATGTTTCTTTTGCATCTGACAACAGACAGATTCCTGCTAGGCAAATATAAAGAAACGGATGATTACTATATTATGAAGAGTGGGTTTACATCAGGAGTTTTTTTTTAAATATATATTTGGGGGACCAGGTAAGAGAAAAAAAGAAAAGAACATATTTTCTCATTTTTCCAAATTCTAAAAGCATAAAAAAGCTATTGCTGCTGCATGGAAAGATCATTTATATGAACAACAGCAAAAGAAACCGTCTGGTTATAAAATGCTTGGATATTCAATATATTTTCTAGTAAAAGAGCAAGGTATTAAAATTAAGTATGTATAACAGTGTTTCACTCACACTCTTCTGCTTTGGAAAATGAAAATAATTCTTTCACTGCTCTGAAAGCAGAAGGCCAAATCAAACTTGAACTAATTAACTGGAGGAATTGATTATAATAAATGTCATTTTTAAAGTGCTAACTATGCTAACTATGCAAGGGGAATATATATACATATATATATATATATATATATATATATATATATATATATATATATATATGTACCCATTTGATCCTCACCACAGCTACATGAGTGAAGTACTGCTATCATTTTATCAATCCCATTTTATAGATAAAGAAACTGAAGGACAGACAGATTAAATAGCTCATCCAAGGTAGTGCTGACAGATGAGATACAAAATGATGGTTCAATTTATATTTGAAATAAATTATGAAGACCTCTGCATGAGACATATTTACTGTTTACATGAAATTAAAATTTAAGTGGCAAAATTATACAATCCTACAAATCATAATCATACAGTTAATAAAAGAGGGAGTGAAAATTTGAGTCTGAGGAGTGTGGCATTGGAATTCATTCTTTACACCACAACACTTAAACAGGTCATAAGGAATGGAGTGAAGAGAGTTGTATTACCTATATCTGGAGAACAATCCTGATGAGTAAGATAAATCTCACGGACAGGATCATAAGTAGCTATAAATTTTGGCCCCAAAGTGAGAAGATCTTGAATATTTTTGAACTAACTTTTCCTTCAGTGCTCTTGATTCACTGTAATCACCCACCACAGTGGGTGGAATTTACAACTCAGCCCTGTCATTCAAATCAACTTTTTTCTTTCATCACAAAATGACTCTGTGTTATTTACAAATAATAAATGTTCCATCATTTTCTTCTGATATTTTTACTCTAAAACAGACCACAATGTCTTCCTTTGGAAAGGTAATAGAAATTAACAAGAGAAAAACAATATGGGCTCTGGGGCTGGATGGACCTTATTAGTCATTTGAGTTTGATGTCCAAGTCTTTTCTTCATGGGCACAATGAGGGTTGTTAATACCCACACTAAATGGTGATGGTGGAGAGTAAATGAGGTAGTGAGCAGGGTTGGTTCTCACAGGAACTGATCATTTCATAAGAGGTGACAGTTCTATTTTCCTTTCAATTTGTCCCTTCCCTCTTTCCTCTGCTACTTTTCCCAAGCTAAACCCTATTTGTTTGAGCATTTTGACTGGCCCAGAAGTCACACAGCAATCAAGGGTGGAATCAATTGGAATAACTGGCACTTAAATTGCAATTTTCCAAATCCCTAGTATGTTCAGTTAGAAAAATACCACAGTTAGAAAAATACCATGATTTCTGCCCTTAGAGGTTGTCATGGTTTGATCCAGGTGTCCCCCACAAACAAATGGAATGTGTTCTGATAGATCGATCCTCAGCTGATGGCAGTTTGGGTTTTACAACCTTGATAAAGCTGTGTTGTTGGGGGCAGGCTTATGGGGGTTATAAACCCGTTTTCCCTTGCCACTTTTTGGCACACCTTCCTGCTGCTGTTTCCAGTGCTGTGGTGGAGGTGATGTCCACCCCGCTGCTCATGCCATCATTTTCCCTGCCAGGATGGAGTCTCCCCTCGAGTCCATAAGCCAAACAAACCCATTCCTCCACAAGTCGCTTTTGTTTGGGTTCTTTCTGCACAGCAACTAGAAAGCTAACCGCAACAGAGGCTATTTGGAATGAGTTTTTAGGGTGACTTCATTTATTGAGTTACATTTATTTATTTATCTGAGAGAGAGGGGGAAGGGAGGAAGTGAGGGGGGGCACACCAGAGTGTTTTGCCTATGCAAAATAACTCCGGATGCATGGGCAACATGCTGCATGTGGCTTTAGGTGGGTACTGGGAAATCAAATCTGAGTGAGACTGTTTTGCACCCAAACCCCTGTAACTGTTGAGTTGCCTCCCAGGCCCTAGGGTGACTTGAAAAAAATACATCGAGGGTGTCCTTAGAATTTCACATTGGTGTTTATATACTTCAGTTTCTTTCTGAGTCACAGAGAGGCCAAAGTAGATGGCAAATCATGGAAATTATATAATTTAAGTATTTCCTTTTGATTTTTATCTTCTAAATGTGCATAAATGCCAAATCTAGAAGTGGTAAGAGATAATGAGGCTAATACACAAGTAAGTGTTAATAGGGTCAAATAAAACATTATCATAGGATTCAGAAGAAAATAACTATGCTACCAAGAAATATATCAACTCTTGAGTGGTGGTATATAGAATATTTGTTTGGAACACAGACTCTAGAGTCAGACTACGTAGGGGAAAACCCTAGTTTTGTCTACATGTGAACTCTGTGAGCTTCAGAAACATTGTTTTTCCATACCTTGATTTGCTCATCTATCAAAACAAATTGATAAAATTTATTTAAAGGCATAAAGGAGTGTTGTTTTTTTTTCCTTTGAACTTTTGATGAAGAGATAAAAACAGAAAGCTTCACAAACCTAAAATGCCTGACAGCTCAATGAATTTTCAGAAAGTTAACCACTCATGGTATTTATGACCCAGATCAAGAAAAAGCATACTGTCTGCAACCCAGGTGTCACTGTGACTCAGTCACTACCACCCCAGATTAAAGCTGTTCTCTTTCTTGTCATCAAACATTGTTGTCCCCTTTGTATACACTCAATCTTTTACTTCAAACATACAATAAAGACTTCAATAAATGTCTTACACAGAATAAACATGAACTAAATTTGTTAGTGTTATTTTGACAATAAGAAGAAATTAGTTATGGTTTGGGGACAGAATTCATACACAGAATAATAAGAAAAAAAGCAAACTTTTTAGATTAGAGCATAAAAAATAAAGTTAGATGTAATGAGCTAATTTTTAAAATTGAAGTTCTTGAGTAAGCTTTCCTTCTACAAATTATATGGATTGTAAATTCCATGGGAAAACTGCTAGCCATTTGGAACATTACAGAAAAAATAATCACCAAACATTTCAGTACAACCAACAGCAAGAATTTTGCTAAAGTTTTTTAATGATTAATAGATGCAAAATGAGTTTGGAAGATGTACTTCAAGGCCTCAGTTTCCTTATTGTAAACTGAAGAGAATTGGGCTAAATCTAAGATTTTGTCCAGCATTGATATTTAATGTTTATAGTGGTCTGATTCAGGTGTCCCCCATAAATTTTTTGTTCTGGATGCTTGATCCCGAGCTGATAGCAGTTTTAGAATTGGAACCTTGTTGGAGGTGTGTTGTTGGAGGCAGGCTTATTGGGGTTATGGCCAGCTTCCCCTTGCCAATGTTTGACACACTTCCTATGGCTATTTGCAGTGCTGTGGCAAAAGTGATGTTCACCCTCTGCTCATGCCATCATTTTCCCTGCCATCATGGAGTTTCCCCTCAAGTCTGTAAGCCAAATAAATCTTTCCTCCCATAAGCTGTCTTTGGGTCAGGTTCCTCTGCACAGCAATGAGAAGGTTAACTGCAACAATCTTATTTAAAAATATTTGTTAAAGAGGGGTGGAGCATGATGACAGACAAGTAGCAGCCTCACCAGGACTCTCGTCGAAAAGGTTTGATTCTTCAGCTGGGATCCAAACCCAGACCCCACCTGGCTCTGAACCCAAACCTACCGTCTCCCCAACTCCCTGCTAGGTGGGGGGTGGGTGGGGTGGGTGGGGGGTGTCAGGTCTCCCCAGCTGCTTTCTACTTGGCAGAGGAACAGAGCACCGCCCTTCCCCCACCCCTAGCTCCCGCTCCCGCCAGCCTCATTGTCTCCTCTCCAGTACTGCCGGAGAGCCCTTGCCAGCTGAGCACCTCTCCCTCCCAGGGTACCCTTCCTCCAGCCTCCCTCCAGCGATTCTTGGGTGCACTTCTCCCTGAGACCCCCCCCCCCCACATACACAGGCAGACACGCACTCCTCAGGCAAACTGAACTAGCACAGTTCCCAGAGCGAACTCCGGACCGCAGCTGCGGGATGGCAGAACCAGGCCTCAGGTACCTGGGAACCTCTGCCAGGGCTGGGAGGACATAGGTGGCTTCAGCGGGCACCAGGGTCCAAGCGCCACTGACCCTTAAGCTATTCTTGGGCACACTTCTCCCTGAGACCCTCCACATACACAGAAAGATGCGCTCCACGGGCAAACTGAACTAGCTCAGCTCGGGAGCCCATTCCAGACCGCAGCTGCCGGGCGGAGCCAGGCCTCAGGCACCTGGGAACCTCTGACAGGGCTGGGAGGACATAGGTGGCTTCGGCGGGCACCAGGGACCACATGCCACTGACCCTCCAGCGATTCTTGGGCGCACTTCTCCCTGAGACCCCACGACATACAGGGGCAGACGCGCTCCTCTGGCAAACTGAACTAGCACAGTTCCCAGAGCGCACTCCAGACCTCAGCTGCCAGGAGGTGGAGCCAGGCGTCAGGCACCTGGGAAATTCTGCCAGTGCTGGGAGGGCAAAGGAGGTTTCGGTGGGCACCAGGGACCACGCGCCACTGATAGGAGGACACAGTCAGGTGGGAAAACACTGGGCTCTATAGTTGGGGTGCTGGGACTGTTTTTACTGCAGCATACCAACTGGAGACAGGGGCCTAATGGTGGCTCTAAGACTAAACAGTCACAGACAGAGGGATCCAGACAGGTAAAGATCTAAGCCTCTCTGGGGAGAGAACACCCCAACAGGAAAGACCGTTGTCTAAGATCAAACCTGGTGATCTTTCCACTGGAAGCAAAGCAGGCTGAACAGCACTCCCCGGGGTGCCTAAGTCCCACTCCCCTATTTAGACTTGGGAAGAAATCAAAGGAAAAAACCCACATAAATCAAAGACGGAAGTCCGCAACCCAGGGCCCCAATCCCTTTATGGAGCAGGAGACTGGCAAAGAAATAGAGGCAGCACATACACAATCACAGAGAGAACAATATGACTCCTGACCACAACTGCAATGCAAATATGAAGCAGATAATGGCTGATATGGAAATTATGAGAAAAGGCATGAATGGGATGAAGCTTTCTAACTCAAGCATAGACTCCAGACTGAATTTAATGGAGAGAAATATGAATGAATTCAGAAACACATTAAGTGAAATGAAGATTAATCAACTAAGAGAGGAGCTAGACAATCAAATGATTAAATTTGATGAGGACTTAAAAAAACTTAAAAAAGATTATCAGGAATCCCAAGCAAAAACAAAATTAGATTGGAAATTAGATCTCACCAAAGAATTGGAGACTATAAACAAAATTATAGCAGAAACAATAATGAAAAGGAGATGTTAAAAACCTTAGTCCTAGAGTTGATAATTTGGAGGACAGACTTTCAAAAGTAGAAGACAAATCAGAAGGAATTAATAAGGATGTCATAGGTTTCAATAAATTCAAGAAATCAAGTGAGCAAAATTTGAGGGATCTATGGGATACCATAAAGAGACCCAATATTAGAATCATGGGAATCCCAGAGGGAGAAGAAGCCCAGGCTAAGGGCATAGGAAATATCTTCAACAGAATTATTCAAAAAAACTTTCCCTATCTAACAAGAGAAAGCCCACTCAACTTTCAAGGGGCCCAGAGGACTCCAAACAGACAGGATATGAAGAGGAATTCTCCAAGACACATTTTAATTAAGATGCCTAACATAGAAAGCAAAGAGAAAATACTCAAAGCTGCTAGAGAAAAGCAAACTGTAACTTACAGAGGAAAAGCCATCAAACTTACCTCAGACTTCTCATTAGAAACGATGAAAGTCAGACGGGCTTGGAATAATGCTTTTCAGGGCCTAAAGAAGTATGGCTTTCAACTTAGACTAATGTACCCAGCAAAGCTATCCCTCATGATAGATGGAGAAGTGAAAATGTTCCATGAAGTAAACCAGCGCTACAACTATTTGAAAACAAAGACAAAATTTCAGAAGATCCTGCAAGAGATAACCCACATAGAAGAAACAAGAAATCTACCTCAGAAGAGTACCAGAGACCAGACACAACAATTGCAGACAGTGAGCTAATAACAGCAGCAGAGACAACAACCCCCATTAACCCTTCATCATGGCAGGGCTTAAAGCAAACCTCACAGTTATATCACTGAATATAAATGGAATTAACTCCCCTATAAAAAGACACAGACTTACAGGGTGGATCAGAAAAATGGACCCCTCCATATGCTGCCTTCAGGAAATGCACTTTACTTCTAAAGACAGAAATCTTCTTAGAGTAAAAGGATGGAAAAGAGTTTATCAGGCATGTGAAAGTAAAAAGAAAGCAGGTATGGCTACATTAATCTCTGACAAAATAGGCTTTACACCAAAATCAATTAAAAAGGATAAGGAAGGTCACTTCTTATTCATCAAAGGAATGATCCAGCAGTAAGATATCACCATAATTAACATTTATGCATCAAATTCTGGTTGAACACAGTTCATAAAGGAAACCCTACTCAAAAATAAAGCAGAAATAGACTCTAATTCCATCATAGTAGGAGATTTTAATACACCTCTATCAGCTCTAGACAGATCAACCAAACAGAACATCAGCAGGGACATAATGGAGCTTAATGACACCATTGACCAGCTGGGGATAACAGATATTTACAGAATGTTCTACCCCAAAGACACAGAATATACATTCTTCTCAGCAGCACATGGGACTTTTTCTAAAATTGATCACAACTTATGTCACAAATCCTCCCTAAACAAATTCAGGAAGATTGATGTAGTTCCTTGCATCATATCAGACCATAGTGCATTAAAGGTTCACAGTGGAACAGGATCCAGAAAATATACAAAGTATTGGTGCCTGAATAATTCGCTCCTAGAAAATGATTGTGTCATCCAAGAAATAAAGCAGGAAATTCAGAATTTCCTAGTATTAAATGATGACGATAACACATCATACCAGTACTTATGGGACACAATGAAGGCAGTCCTGAGGGGAAAGTTCATCACACTAAATGCCTTCATATCAAAGACAGAAAGGTCTCAAATCAATAGCCTAAGCACCCACCTAAAAGCATTGGAACAGATGGAAAAAGCTAACCCGAGGAGCTCAAGACGAAAGGAACTAATTAAAATCAGAGCTGAGATTAATGAATAGGAAATAAAGAAAACAATTAAAAAATAGATAAATCAAAGAGTTGGTTCTTTGAAAAAGTTAATAAAATTGACAATCCCCTGGCCAATCTAATCAAACGAAGAAATGAGAAAGCCCAAATCAACAAAATCAGAAAGGACAATGGTGAGATCACAACAGATCCTGAAGACATAAGAAGAATCATCAGGTCATACTTCCAAAACCTCTACTCCACAAAATTAGAGAACCTGTAAGAAATGGATAAGTATTTGGACACCTACCAACTGCCAAAGCTTAACCCAGAGCAGACAAAAGCACTAAATAAACCTATCACATCCGCTGAGATTGAAGATGTAATAAAAAACCTTGCCAAAAGGAAAAGCCCAGGACCAGATGGTTTCTCAGCTGAATTCTACCAAGCCCTCATCACAGAGCTAAAACCACTCTTTCTGAAGGTTGTTAGAAGCATAGAAATAGAAGGAAGGCTACCAAACACCTTCTATGAAACTACCATTGCCCTAATCCCCAAACCAGGAAAAGATGCAACAAGAAAAGAGAACTATAGACCCATATCTCTGATGAACTTAGATGCAAAAATCCTGAACAAAGTCCTAGCAAACCGGATACAATGCTACATCAAAAATATTATCCACCCTGACCAAGTTGGCTTTATCCCAGAGATGCAGGGATGGTTCAACATACTCAAGTCAATAAATGTGATACATCACATTAATCGGCTCAGACACAAAAATCACATGGTTATCTCAATACATGAGGAGAAGGCCTTTGACAAAATTCAACACCTCTTCATGTTCAAAGCTCTCGAAAGAATAGGCATAGATGGCTTATTCCTCAACTTAATAAAGACAATTTACAAAACTCCTAAAGCACAGATCATTCTCAATGGGGAACAACTCAAGGAGTTCCCACTCAATTCAGGAACAATACAAGGCTGCCCACTCTCACCACTGCTCTTCAACATAGTGCTTGAACTTCTAGCCCAAGCGATTAGACCAGAGAAGGGCATAAAAGGGATAAAAATTGGAAAGGAAGAAATTAAACTATCCCTCCTTGCAGATGACATGATCCTTTATATATCAGACCCAAAGAATAGTATCAGTAACCTCTTGAAGGTGATTAATGCCTTCAGCAAGGTGGCAGGATACAAAATTAACACACAAAAATCAGTAGCCTTTCTATATGCAGAAGACAAGCAGACAGAAAAAGACATAAGAGAGACTGTCCCATTTTCTATAGCCTCAAAGAAAATGAAATACCTTGGAATATCACTAACCAAGGTTGTAAAGGACTTATATAAGGAAAATATTGAAACACTCAAGAAGGAAATAGAGGAGGATGTGAGAAGATGGAAAGATATTGCATGCTCATGGATAGGGAGAATCAATATAATAAAAATGGCAATCCTGCCAAAAGCGATTTACATATTCAATGCTATGCTGATAAAAATCCCAACCTCCTTCTTCACAGACATATAAAAAATAATCTCTAAATTTATTTGGAAAGGCAAAAGACCCCGGATAGCCAAAACCATTCTAGGTAACAAATCCTATTCAGGAGGCATCACCATGCCTGACTTCAAAATATATTACAAAGCCATAGTAATGAAAACAGCATGGTACTGGCATAAAAACAGAAAGACAGATCAATGGAACAGAATTGAAGACCCAGCTTTAAATGGAAGTAACTTCAGTTATCTGGTCTTTGACAAGGTGGCCAAAAATGTACAGTGGGCCAAAGATAGCATCTTCAACAAATGGTGCTCGAGGACTTGGATAAACATGTGTAAAAAAATGAAAATAGACCCACTCCTTTCACCATGCACAAAAATCAACTTCAAATGGATCAGAGACCTTAATATAAATCCGGTAACCATGAACACCCTGGAAGAAAAAATAGGAGAAACTCTACAAGAAATAGGAGTTGGAAAAAATTTCCTGAGCAAATTTCCAACAGCCCAGGAAATACAACAAACATTTATCAATGGGACCTGATCAGGCTCAGAACCTTCTGTACAGACAAACAAACCATACTCAGGGCAAATAGACCCCCTTCAAACTGGGAAATGATTTTCCAGCTACAACTCAGACAGAGGCCTAATTTCCAAAACCTACAGAGAACTAAAAAAAAAAAAATTATAACAAAAACCTAAAATGCCCCCTCACAAAATGGGGTACTGATCTCAACAGAGATTTCACGGATGAGGAAACACAAATGGCCTTGACTCATTTAAGAAAGTGGTCAGCATCCTTAAGCATCAGGGAAATGCAAATCAAAACCACAATTAGATACCATCTTACTCCTGTCAGAATGGCAATCATAAAGAAAACCAACAACAATTGTTGCTGGCGAGGATGTGGGGAAAAAGGAACCCTCATTCACTGCTGGTGGGATTGCAAACTTGTTCAACCGTTATGGAAAGCAGTGTGGATACTCCTAGACAGAATGGACATAGAACTACCGATGGACCCAGCTATCCCTCTACTAGGCATCTACCCGCAAGATGCCACACCTCAATGCAGAAACTTTTGTACAAATATATTTATAGCAGCTCAATTCATAATAGCCAAGAATGGGAATCAACCCAAATGCCCATCCATGGAGGAATGGACAATGAAACTGTGGTATATTTACATGATGGAATTATAATCAGCTGAAAGGAAAAATGACACATCTAAATTTAGGAAAAATGGTCTGACTTTGAGCAGATCTTACTAAGTGAACACTCAAAAGAACAGAGAATTGAATGCCGTATACTCTCCCTCATATGCGGTCCTTAACCAGGATAACCGTAAACTCTATGCAGACTAGTAGAAAGAAGTGAGTGGTTATGATTGAGGGGTAAGGGAATGGGGGAGGGGAATGGCTTAAGCATGAGTCTAAACCCAATTAGGTTCAAAAACATAAAATTCTCACGAGCATACTGTAACCTAAAGAGTAAGTAGTGGTCGTCAACTGGTATGAGGGGCTATGAGTAGTAGGGGAGAATATCTAAGTCTGTGAACAATTGAGCAGTCTGACAGCCCCAGGTCCCAGCCACTGGTACCTTCCCTCACTGAGCTGTTGACCAAAGTGACCCATGAGGTTACAAAAACAAGACAGAATTCTGTCAAGGCTCTTGAATGCTCTTCCCAGGCCTGAGGCAAAACCCTGTTGCTGAAGAAACCACAGAATACCATCGTTCAGCATCGAGAGACTCTTCGAGGCCTGGAATGGTAACCAGCCCCCAGATGGCAGTTAGTGCAGTGCTGGAAGACACTACACAAGCTGCCAGGGGAAGCTGAACAATGACAGCTGGAGTAAATAGACGTCTGTTATGAAACAGTCTGCGGCCATGAGTAGGGTGACCACACCTCCTACTGGGAGAGAAAAGGAAACCAAGAAAGGAGCACTTGTGCAATGGAGGAGCCTGGGCCTGGGGGAGTCAATCAACAGCTATTAAATTTGGCCAAATATTCCACTAAGTGAGGGGGAAAACTTGATTGGAACCGGGGATTCAGGGCGATAAGCCCCAGATCCCATACTCGTGGGCTCCCAAGAAAAGATGCACTATGCGAGTGACTGCCCAGGAGGCTTTTGAAAATAGAAGCTAGGTAATCCAGATTGCTGTATATTTGTTAACCGATAGTGACCTCATTCTCCGATGGAGATTGTGTTTGTATTTTTCAGGATACAGTGAGGGAGCTGTGGCCCATATAACCCTACCAACTGACTGCAGGCAGAAAGCTGAGATCCTGGCATGAGATGAGCCAACACAGTCATACAGGGGAGGATTCATATGGAACCCCACAGAGAATGATTGGATGTATAAGGGACTCACAGCCATAGACATTCAATCAATAAAAGATAAGCCAGTGAGACAGAAACCAACGAATCTCGACACAGAAAACCCTAAGATCACAACACTAAAGCAGTCTCAATACTCACCCACCAGGACTCAGGGAACTGATCGGAAGAGGGGGCGGAAAGATTGTGAGAGCTGTGGTGGGGGAGAATAGCAGAGACTTGGCAACCCTCAGTAACAACACACTTGGGTCAGGAGAACCCGGCTGAAGACTGGGCTATCCATGGTCCCCTACCACAAAGACTGATACAGATGGCCCACGGAGGAGGATATCCAGCTGACTGGGGATGGGGAAGGGGGGGCAACGGGGAATTGGGGATAACAACTCATGGGGATAACAACCCACTAAACAATGTAACTCATTATGGACAATAAATAAAAATAAATTAATAAAAATAAAATGACTTGATAAGAAAAAAAATTTGTTAAAAAGCAAAATTTAGAAACCTTTAAAATAATATTTAAAAAATATTTTTATTTCTTTTCAAGGAGAGAAAGAGGAGAGAGAGAGAGAGAGAGAGAGAGAGAGAGAGAGAGAGAGAGAGAGGGAGAGAGAGAATGGATGGGGGGCCAGGGGCTCCAGCCTCTGCAAATGAACTC
>PVHP010020551.1:0-30509 GCA_004024765.1 Zapus hudsonius | reverse complement strand
GCAGGGAAAAAGGAACCCTCATTCACTGCTGGTGGGATTGCAAACTCGTTCAACCGCTATGGAAAGCAGTGTGGAGACTCCTAGACAGAATGGACATAGAACTACCCATGGACCCAGCTATCGCTCTACTAGGCATCTACCCACAAGATGCCACATCTCGATGCAGAAAATTTTGTACAACTATATTTATAGCAGCTCAATTCATAATAGCCAAGAACTGGAATCAACCCAAATGCCCATCCATGGAGGAATGGACAGAGAAACTGTGGTACATTTACACGATGGAATTCTACTCAGCTGAAAGAAAAAAATGACATATCGAAATTTAGGAAAAAATGGTCTGACTTTGAGCAGATCTTACTAAGCGAACACTCAAAAGAACAGAGAATTGAACACCGCATACTCTCCCTCATATGCGTCCTTAACCAGGATAACTGTTTTCTCTATGCAGACTAGTAGAAAGAAGTGAGATTATGAATGAGGTGTAAGGGAAGGGGGGAGGGGAATGGCTTAAGCAGGAGGCTAAACCAAACTAGGTTCAAAAACATAAAATCCTCACGAGCATACTGTAACCTACAGAGCAAGTAGTGGGCGTCAACTGGCAAGAGGGGCCATGAGCAGTAGGGGAGAATGTCTAAACCTGTGAATAATTGAGCAGTCTGACAACCCCAGGTCCCGGCCACCAGTTCATTCCCTCACTCAGCTGTTGACCAAAGTGACCCATAAGGTTCCAAAATTAAGACAGAATTCTGTCAAGACTCTTGAACGCCCTCCCCAGGCCCTGTTGCTGAAGAAACCACAGAATGCCATCCATCGATCAGCATCAAGAGACCCTTCGAGGTCTGGAATGGTAACCAGCTCCCAGATGGCAGTTAGTACAGTGCTGGAAGGCACTACACAAGCTGCCAGGGGAAGCTGATCAAAGACACCTGGAGTAAACAGAGACCACTGGCATGAAACACAGTCTGTGGCCATGAGTAGGCTAACCACACCTCCTACTGGGAGAGAACAGGAAACCAAGAAAGGAGCACTTGTGCAATGGTGGAGCCTGGGCCTGGGGGAGACAATCAACAGCTATTAAATTCGGCCAAATATCCCACTCAGTGAGGGGGAACCCTTGATTGGAACTGGGGATTCAGAGCAATATGCTCTGATCCCGTACTCTTGGGCTCCCAAGAAAAGATGCACTATGCAAGCGACTGATGGGGAGGCTTCTAAAAATAGAATCTAGGTATAGGTAGGTATATTTGTTAACCTGTACTGATCTCACTCTCCGATGGAGATTGTGTTTGTATTTTTCAGGATGCAGTGAGAGAGCTGTGGCCCACATAACCCTACCAACCCACCGCAGGCAGAAAGCTGAGATCCTAGCAAGAGATGAGCCACCACAGTCATATCATGGAGGATCCGTATGGAACCCTGCAGAGAATGACGGGATGAACAAGGGACCCACAGCCACAGCCATTCAATCAACACAGGATAAGCTAGTGAGACAGAAACCAACGAATCTTGACACAAAAACCCCTAAGCTCACAACATTAAAGCAGCCTTAATACTCACCCACCATGACTCAGGGAACTGAGCAGACGAGGGGGAGGAAAGATTGTGAGAGCCGAGGTGGGGGAGACTATCCAGAGGCATGGCACCCCTCAGTAACAACACACTTGGGTCAGGAGAACCTGGCTGACTCCTAGGCTATCCATGGTCCCCTACCACAAAGACTGATCCAGACGGCCCACGGAGGATATCCAGCTGACTGGGGATGGGGGGGGTGACAATGAGGAATTGGGGATAACCTCATTGTTGGCCCACTAAACAATGTAACTCATTATGGACAATAAAAAAAAAGACAAAAAAAAAAGGTATCTGCAAAAGAGAACGGACCATATACATCAGAATCGAACTGTAACCCTAGGCCCTCCTCCACACAGGCCTCCACTTGAATGGAGGGCCAGTGACAGGTGAATTGCAGATCTACACTACCACCTGGGACACAGGAATTCAGTAGGGGTGTCTGAGAGCAATGGGTCTCTTCTCAGCTCAGGAGCCTGCCATTCAAAACTTCCACCAAGGCAGTAGCCTCTAGGTTCTTATCTTGAGAATTTTGAGGAATGAAATCCACAGACCATAGAGGGTGAAGGTTAGGAAGGTTTTGTCGTCAAGCTTAAAAGACAAAAGAAAGCAGAGTTCCTGGTGTAAGTAGGAGGGGGTCGGCGGAAATGGGAAGCCTGGCGAGGGAGCCTGATTGGAGTCTTCAATGGAAATTTACTGACTAGGAGCTTAGCTGAATAATCCAGCCCTATGCCTGGTATCCAGGCGCCACCAGGTTTTCAGAAAAGGAAGGAATCTCATTTACATTCCTAGGAAAGGGAATTAACCTTCTTGGAAGGTGGTGATCTTCCAGGAATCTTCTGGTATTTCTGGCCTCTAACAAAATGAGGTTGTGAGAACTCCTTTAGGGAAAAAGTCATAAACACGGACCAGATTCCCTCTCACAGGCTCAAGGGCATTCTTTGCTTTTACTTTCAGGGACCCTGCCACTCCTGAATTGCCCCACTTGGGTGTCCTTAATGAAGCAATTAACCCTTCTACTCCCAGGTTCCTAGTCTGCAAAGTGGAGATAAACACAGGTCCTAGCCTCTAGAGAAATGGGGTTTAAATGAGATAAGGGAGCCATTGCACAGCGCCTGGATGTAGAAGGCACTGCAATAAATATCCTTGCAATGTTTTGAGAAACAGAAAATGCTAGGTTGGAAGACATCTGCAGTACTAGTTTTCAAGTTCAGGGAGAACTAAAAGAAAAGCCCCTCCACTGAGACACAGTCTTACTGCTGTCAGGGGGATGGTGTGTCCTGTTACAACTTAAAGTCCCACACGTCTAAACAGAGCCCTTCAGCTCCTGAGAAGCAAGGGGAGGCAGAACGTGCAGCCCTTGGGGAGAGTCACACAGCAAGGCAGGATCTGTTGTGACAGGGAAGGGCAGATACGGCCTCTGTTCATCTTTCCTTTAACTCCCCTTCCTCAATCTCTTCCTTCCCTCCCCTCCCCGCTCTCCTCGTGAAAAACAGATGCTGCGTGGCAGGGCTTTTATTTATAACTCTTACTTCATCACAAGGACCTCTCCTGCTTACCTGGATGGGACAGGCATGAGGAGGAGGAAGAGGGGGTGGGGGATGAGAAAGAGTCGTGGGCAGGCATCTCAAGTGTCAGGATGGGGTGGTCTGGAATCACAGGTCATTGAAGTTGAAGATCGTGCCTGTGGACTCAAGTTAGAGCCTAGTGTTCAGAATCCCAGAAGTCCATTCATCCAATCGCCCATACTACTTTGGGTGGATGCCTGATATGCTCACCAGGTATAAGGTTCTGCCTCCAAGGGCAGGGAAAGGAGAAATAAAAATAGAAATCAAAAGAGATTCCCTAGCTGGAGAGATGGCTCAGTGGTTAAAGGAACTTGCTTAGAAAGCCTGATGGTCTAGGTTCCCCAGTACCCACATTAAAGAGTTTGGAATTTGTTCATGTGGCAAGATGCCCTGGTAGACCTATGTTCTGTGTCTGTCAAATAAATAAAATATTTTTAAAAATATATTCCCTTGTTCTATTTTGTGCAGCTTCATAGATGGTGATTCCACTTACTGTGATTGTTAGTCGAGAAATGGAAACTGGCCTGAGAGGAAGACGGCATGCTTTGAACATGTTGAGATGTGCCCCTCCAGGAGGGGTTAGGCTATTGATCTAAGTGTGAGGAAGAGACCTAAAGATGTCAAATGGGGAATGTCTATTAAAGATGTGGTGTCTTGGGCTGGAAAGATGGCCTAGGAGTTAAGATGCTTGCCTGCAAAGGCTAACGACAGGGTTCGATTGATTCCCCACTACCCATGCAAAGCTAGATGCACAAAGTAGCACTTGCATCTGGAGTTCATTTGCAGGGGCTAGAGGCCCTGGCACACCCATTTTCAGTCTCTCTCTCTCTCTCTCTCTCTCTCTCTCTCTCTCTCTCTCTCTCTCTCTCTGCTTGTGAATAAATAAATATATAAATTTTAAAGATATAGTCTCTGAAGCAGTGACAGAGCTGAGGTGGCCCAGGAGAACAGGAAATATAAAGCAATCAAGAGAACTTTTGGTTAGAGAAGCATCATGTATCAGAAGGCAGTGACCACTGGGGTGAGTTTTGAAAGCCTGAGTAGACAGTAGAGTGTTCAGCACTAAATGACAGCTCTCTATCACACTCTCCAAGGCTCAGGGCCCATTGCAGAAGGGGTGGCAGAAAGGAGGTAAGAGCCAAAGAAAGGAAGAGACTGCTTACAATACTGTCCTCCGACGCAAAGTGTCCTTGACGTTCATGACTAACAGTGGCTGACACTTCCCACACAAGACCTGCGTAATGGGAGGAAAAAAAGATGACATCAAAACGGAAGAGAGACTAATTGGACAGAAGAAAAGATTCACTGGAGGGTGGAATTGAGAGGGGTGAACGGGGGTGATGGGAGAGAAATATCATGTTTATTACCTATATTTAGGGAAGTTGCCTATAAATGTTTTAAAAAGAGAGAGAAAATATGTTCTAACTTGTTTGTATCAATTTTCACAATCTTGATAGTAGCACATAAATTATAATGGTTCCACATTTTACCAACATTTCATGTTGCCTTGTTTAAAATATGTTGCCAATATAATTAAAACATTTTTATGTTAGGCATCTTAATTTGTATTTCTTTTATTACTAATGCAGTTGAGCATATTTTCATTGCCCAACTGTATTTCCCTTCAATAAAGTGTATACTCATTTATTTTATCTATTAAAAAGAAAAGAATGTCATATAGCCAGGCGTGGTGGCGCACGCCTTTAATCCCAGCACTCGGGAGGCAGAGGTAGGAGGATCACCGTGAATTCAAGGCCACCCTGAGACTACATAGTGAATTCCAGGTCAGCCTGGGCTAAAGTGAGACCTACATTGAAAAACCAAAAAATAAAAAATAAATAAATGAAAAGAAAAGAATGTCAAGAGATCATGAGAAACTAATCCTGGCAGATCGCATCTTCTAATGACCAAACAAGAGATTTTGAAGGCAAGGTGGAAATTAGGAAGAAAGCCAGAAACGTATCATCATGACGTCCGCACTGAGACAGACATTCTCCAAGGCTGGGGAAACAGGAGCGAGAAATGCCACTGATGAGAGTGCTGGGCTGTGTCTGTTCAACTGGACAATGAGACAGTCATTGATGAGTTGTGCAAACCTGGTTTCAGTGGCGTTGCGAGAGCAGAAACCAAGTCAGTGGGTTAGAAGCAGATGGAGTTGGCAGGGAAATAGCTGTATTAGGTATTAGGTGAACCTTGCTTCCAGAGGGGAAGTTATACCTGGAAGGGGAGCTTGGATAAGGTGTGTTTGTTACTATTTCCTTTGCAGTGGGAAGCTGACCATGCTCAGAGGGAAGCAGAAACAGAAAAGACAAGAGGAAGGAATTGTTTGGAGTCTCAACAAGTCCCAGCCCCACTGAAGGGTTTGTGAGAAGACAGGGATTCCAGCTCACAGAACCCCAGGGAAAGTTAGGATGGTTAACCTTCATTGTTAAGCTCCACTGGACTTGGAGTCACTTAAGAAACCCACTTCTGGGTGTGTCCAGAACAAAAAAAATAACAAATTCAAAGAGCATCTGACTGTGGGTCCTTTCCTTTACGGTGTGATAGGCAGAAGCATCTGGAAACTGGGGAGCTCTCTGACGCAAGCTTTGTCAGGATCCAGCTATCACAGGATTCTCACCATCAATGCACTAATTAGCCTCATTAGCATGCAGAGCTGTGCTCAGTGCTACACACACACACACACACACACACACACACACACACACACACACACACAAATAAGACGTGGATTCTGCTGTTGCTTGTCAGTCAGAATCATGGGTAGCAAGTGACTGAAACCCAGCTCAAACCAACAAAACCAAAAGTGGATCTATTGGTTTATTAAACTGGCTTAGACCCGGTTAGATCAAAGATGCTTAGAAAGCATCACAGATAAAAGAGATAATGTCTCAAAATTACCAATGTACTTTTTGCTTTGCCTTTCAGAGCAAGTGAACTTGGTCTACTGATGTTTCATCTGCCTGGGAAAATACAGAGATTCTTTTCGAAAGGTGTACAAACTGAAGGGACCTCCAGCAAGGTAATAATCATGCAACTCAAGCTCTTACCTGGAGAAGATATTCATTACTCTCTTTTTCACAGGAACAAATACTGAATATAGTAGACGAAACCTTAGGGTCTAATGCATGAAAGATCTAGCCAGGAGAACGAGGGTTTCTGAAGGACAAAACGCCCAGCGTGAAGCTAAAGAAGCTTGAGGAGAATGTGCTGAGAAGGAAGTGAGCTAACCACCAAGGCAGAGGAGGATCTTATCCCCCACCACCCCTGCTAGAATGATGAGAGGAGGAAACCCTTTCACGGACTTCTTCTTTTTTTTTTGTTCATAATGAGTTACATTGTTTAGTGGGCCAACCATGAGTTGTTATCCCCAATTTCCCATTGCCTCCCTCCCCCATCCCCAGTCAGCTGGATATCCTCCTCAGTGGGCCTTCTGGATCAGTCTTTGTGGTAGGGGACTCATTCTTCAGCCGGGCTCTCATGTCTCAAGTGTGTAGTTACTGAGGGTTGCCAAGTCTCTGCTATTCTCCCCCACCACGGCTCTCACAATCTTTCCGCCCCCTCTTCCTTCCGCTCAGTTCCCTGAGTCGTGGTGGGCGAGTATTGAGGCTGCTATGGTGTTGTGAGCTTAGGGGTTTTTGTGTCGGGATTCGTTGGTTTCTGTCACACTGGCTTATTTTTTGTTGATTGGATGGCTATGGCTGTGGGTCCCTTGTACATCCAATCATTCTCTGTGGGGTTCCATATGGATCCTCCCCCGTATGACTGTGGTGGCTCATCTCATGCCAGGATCTCAGTTTTCTTCCTGCAGTCGGTTGGTAGGGTTAGATGGGCCACAGCTCCCTCGCTGTATCCTGAAAAATACAAACACAATCTCCATCGGAGAATGAGGTCAGTATCCGTTAACAAATATACAACAATCTGGATTACTTAGCTTCTATTTTTAAAAGTCACGGACTTCTTAAGCAATGCTAGGCCACTAGTAGCTTAGACATGTGCCATACGGCCAGAGGCCATCTCTGTAGCAAGGTGACCAAGTAAGCCCTTAAGATCAGCACTGAGAGGAGGTCCTAACCAGAAGTCAAAGGGTCTGTTTAGCCAGAGGAGAGGTTAAGTCAACCAGGGAGAACCTTGGGGAGCTCAACTCAGACTGGAGGATGCAGCATAAGCTTGCTACCTTCAAGTGTCCACATTCAAGGCTGACTATGCACCCAGGACAAGCAAAAAGTAGGTGTTACCCTGAGATGACCACCCACAAAACAGCTACTGTGAAGATCAGTGTTAGGCATGAGCTTGCTTCCTGTCAACACTACAAGCACACACACAAGCCACACACCACACTGTCTGCCTACCTCCACATCTATGTATTCTTCAGGGATTATGCTGAAAGCATTTGCAAAACCTTAGAGATTCAGATTCAACTAAGCCTGAAAGGAGGTGCCATATAGTGTCCAGTGCTAATGCTCAGTTGGGGGACAGGGGGAATGTAGGGAAGATGTCCAAAGAAAGGGGTGATGAACTCAAAAGAACAGAGAATCGAACGCCGCATATTCTCCCTCATATGTGGTCCTTAACCAGGATAACCGTGTTCTTAATGCAGACTAGTAGAATGAAGTGAGAGGTTATGAATGAGGGGTAAGGGATGGGGGGAGGGGAATGGCTTAAGCATGAGGATAAACCATATTAGGTTCAAAAACATAAAATCCTCACGAACATACTGTAACCTATTGAGAAAGTAGTGAGCGTCGACTGGCAAGAGGGGCCATGAGTAGTAGGGGAGATAGTCTAAGCCTGTGAATAATTAGATCAGCCTGACAACCCCTGGTTCCAACCACTGGTTCCTTCCCTCACTGAGCTGTTGACCAAAGAGACTCATGAGATTCCAACAACAAGACAGAATTCTGTCAAAGCTCTTGAGTGCCCTCCCCAGGCCTGAGGCAAAACCCTGTTACTGAAGAAACCACAGACTGCATCGATCAGCATCGAGAAACCCTTCAATGTCTGGAATGGTATCCAGCCCCCAGAAGGCAGTTAGTGTAGTGCTGGAAGGCACTGCACAGGCTGCCAGGGGAAACTGATCAACGACAGCTGGAGTAAACAGAGACGATTGACATGAAACACAATCTGCGGCCATGAGTAGGCTGACCACACCTCCTACTGGGAGGGAACAGCGAACCAACAAAGGAGTCACTTGTGTAATGGAGGAGCCTGGGGGAGAAAATCAACAGCTTTCAAATTCGGCCAATTTTCCACTTAGTGAGGGGGACCCCTTGTCTGAAACTAGGGATTCAGGGCTATAGGCACTGGACCCTGTACTCTTGGGCTCCCAAGACAAGATGCACTATGGGAGCGATTGACAGGGAGGCTACTAAAAATAGAATCTAGGTAATCCAGAATTTTGTATATTTGTTAACCTACACTGATATCACTCTCCGATGGAGATTGTGTTTGTATTTTTCAGGATGCAGCGAGAGAGCTGGGGCCCATCTAACCCTACCAACTGACCGTAGGCCAATACCTGAGATTCTGGCAAGAGAGGAGCCACCACAGTCATATCATGGAGGATCCAAATGGAACCCCGCAGAGAACGACGGGATGAACAAGGGGCCCACAGCCACAGCCATTAAATCAACACAGGATAAGCCAGGGAGACAGAAACCAACGATTTTCGACACAAAGACCCCTAAGCTCACAACCTTAAAGCAGCCTTAATACTCATCCACCACGACTCAGGGAACTGAGCAGAAGAGGGGGTGGAAAGATTGTGAGAGCCGCAGTGGGGGAGACTATCCAGAAGCATGGCACCCTTCAGTAACAACACACTTGGGCCAGGAGAACCAGGCTGAATACTAGGCTATCCATGGGCCCCTATCACAAGGACTGAACCAGACGACCCATGGAGGAGGTTATCCAGTAGAGTGGGGAGGGGAGGGCAGCGGGTAATTGGGGATAATAACTCATTGTTTGCCCACTAAATGTTGTAACTCATTATGGACAATAAAAAAAGGGGGGGTGATGGAGAACACATGAGAGCCTCAGGGCTGTTTGCCAAGTGCTCCACGCATATTTCAACGGACCAGCCATGACAACACGTTGAACACTGGCCATACATTCCATATACTATCTTTATGGAAGGAGGAAGAGCATGAGGTCATCGGAAAAACTAAGCATGTTCTCAATAGATCTATTAAAATTGTTGGATTGAGCAAGGATTTAAATCTCTATAAATTAGTGAGAGGACAGATGGATTATGTACAAACCAGAGAAATTACGTTCATTTGTACACCCACACTGCAACGGGAGTTATGTTTACCATCTGCCTGCTTTCCTGTGCATGGGTTTTGCTCTCAGGCAGTGGCTCACAGGTTAGCAATGAAAAGGGGGAACATAGTGCCAGCAAAGTCCCAAGGAAGGCTCTCTTTGGCCTAGCTCTATTGTGTATCCATCTCAGAACCAATCCGGATTGTCTAAATGAGGTCACATGACATGCCTACCCTTGTGCCTTGAAAGTTGAGTGAAGGGGCTCCAAAGATGTCCCAGAGTTTAAAGATGGTTGTTTGCAAAGCCTGACTGCCTAGGTTCAGTACCCCAGTACCCACATAAAGCCAGATACTCAAAGTGGTCCATGCATCTGGAGTTCATTTGCAGTGGTGGGAGGCCCTGGTGCACCTGTTCTCTCCCTCTGTCTGCTTCTTTCTGTCTCTCTTTCTCTCAAGTAAACAAATACATAAAAATAGATTTTTTTAAAGGGGGGCTGGAGAGATGGCTTAGCCGTTAAGGTGTTTGCCTACAAAGCAGAAGGACCCGAGTTTGATTCCCTAGTACCCACGTGCAGCCAGATGCACAAGGTGACGGATGCATGTGTCTGGAGTTTATTTGCAGTAGCTGGAGGCCCTGGCCACCCATTTTCACTCTCTATCTATCTATCTATCTATCTATCTATCTATCTATCTATCTATCTATCTCAATAAAAAGAAGAAAGCTGAGTGTAAAGTGGATGCTGTTAATAATGTATATGAAGCAAGAGCATTGAGCAGGCAGGCACAGAACATTAGAACATCGCACCACTGTGGTCTTCTGGGAGTTCCTGCTCTAAAACTCAAGAAAGCGGGCAGAACAGTCATCCCTCTGTGTCCACAGGGCATCAGTTCCAGAATTAGTCCGCAGAGTCTATGAAAACTCACGCCCCTTATGGAAACTGATGTGATATTTGCATACAGTCTATTCATAGCCTCCTGAATACTTTCAATCATATCTAGATTATTTATAATATCAAACTCAATGTAGATGCTGTGGAAGCAGTTGTCACAGTCTATGCTTTAGGAAAAAAAATCTTTGCAGTCAGTCAGTACAGATGAAGTATTTCTTAATATTTCTAGTCCACAGTGGTCTGAATCTATGAAGAGCCTGGCAGAGTGGAGGGCTGACACTATCTCCACGAAATGAAATGAACACTTATTGACTAGCATAGGTAGCTAATGTTGAAAATCAGAAGTATTTCTCCTTCTGCATTTTCTCGTCATGCTGATTAAAATAATTTTAATAATTAGAGTTGGCAAACCTAACCAATCAAATATCTAGTATGATTTCAAGTTGTAGACCTACTTATAAGCAGCTCCACTAGAAAACTATTGTTTTCCCCTTGTTACTATGCAGACATCATGTTGCTATGTATTATTTCTTATTTAAAAAAAAATCACCCTCAGGGCTGGAGAGATGGCTCAATGGTTAAAGGCACTTGCTTGCAAAGCCTGACAGTCCGGGTTCAATTCCCCAGTATCCATGTAAAGCCAGATGCACAAAGTGGCACATACATCTGGAGTTTGTTTGCAGTAGCATGGGGTCCTGGCATGACCATTTTTTCTCTCTCCCTTTGCTTACAAATAAATAAATAAAAGCATTTAGCTGGGTGTAGTAGTGCACACCTTTAATCCCAGTACTGGGGAGGCAGAGGTAGAAGGATCTTTGTGAGTTCAAAGCCAGCCTGGCACTATAGTGTGACTTCCAGGTCAGCCTGGGTTAGAGTGAGACCCTACCTCGAAAAAACAACAACAACAAAATCAGTCCTTGGTAAAAGGAGGTATTTATGGCATAAGGGAAAAAAACTGACCAATTTCACTCTAACGTTTATGCTGTGATTTTTGGAAAGAGTTAGTCCAAATGGGATGTTGTGAAATTTACAATTTATAATGTAAACAGTTTAAATCTCGAATTTTAAGAACTCTGGGAGGAAAGCATCACTAGTCATGGTAAGGGACAATAAACCCATCTTGCCACGGAGCCTGACTCAGCATTATTCAGAAGGAACTGGCTTTGGCTGCATGTGGAATTCCAGATATCCGTGTCTCCTGCTCTGCACTGTACGGGATGTGAGGATGAGTAAGAGAGGCTCATTTCTGGGAAGGAGGAAGACGGGCCGATGTAAAGCATTCTGCTGGCATGTGAAGGCTTGCACATTGAGGTTGGGCATTGGCTGCTGCCTATAGCTTTGGAGCCAAATGCAGAAGTGGGGTGCTAAGATCGATGATGTCAGGGAATCCTCCTTGTCAGCCCTGAGCCTGCTGGGATCTGAGACATCTGAGACAGCAGCACTCCTGGTACACATGCTCTGATACTGCCGAGCCATCCATTCGGGAGACGAATCCTGAGCATCAACCCCAGACCAGACACCGCTCAAGAAAATCAGATGGGAATCTCAGGAGCTCACTTCTGTGGAGGTGGGGAGACAGTGTGTCCTTAGGAGAAGAAGCAAGAAGAGCGGAAGGCCAGGAAATGTGGGATGTGGTCAGGGTCAGGTGATACAAAACAGTCTTAAAGAAGTCCAGTCTGGGGCTGGAGAGATGGCTCAGCGGTTAAGGCACTTGACTCCAGTGCCTAAGGCCCCTGGTTCAATTCCCCAGGACCCACATAAGCCAGACCCACAAGGTGGTGGCCTTGGTGCCCTCTCTCTCTCTCTCTCTCTCTCTCTCTCTCTCTCTCTCTCTCTCTCTCTCTCTCTCTCCTCTGTATCTCTGCTTGAAAATGAATAAAGAAAATAAAAAAAAAGAAGTCCAGTCTGAAGACTCAGTTTCCCCATTTGCCTGAGAACTGTGGCTGGTGGTGAATTAGGAGCCCTCTAAGGAAAGTGGCCAGATGTATGACCCCAGAGTTTCTGGGGAGTGGCCATCTGGATCCAGAGGAAGGCTGTGAGGCCTTCTCCTCCACCTGCAAAGAGTTTACTAATGTGACTAGTGGAGCAGATCAGCCAGCCTAGGACCATCAAGAGTTCCTGTCTGGCCGGGTGTCGTGGCACACACCTTTAATCCCAGCACTTGGGAGGCAGAGGTAGGAGGATTGCCGTGAGGCCACCTTGAGACCACATAGTAAATTCCAGGTCAGCCTGGGCTAGAGCGAGACCCTACCTCAAAAAACCAAAAAAAAAAAAAAAAGAGAGAGAGAGAGTTCCTGTCTGGAGAAGAACAGAGGTCAGGTCACTGGAATGGGCTGGGCCCAGGGGTGGCATATGGTACAAAGGCTCCAACCCCAAGGGACACCAAGCTACATCTGTGGGAGACAGTGAAGAGAATTCAAGGACAGGTGTGGACCTCTAAGCTGGAGTTGAGGGTGTGTGGAGGGTTGACCAGGTTACAGGGAGAGGAGAGGAGTTTGTATTTTCTCAGATCTTGGCACATTGGCTTAGATAACTTGGCTGTAACCCAGACTTGTCTGTTCTAACATCTGGATAAGTACTGCACTCTTTTTGCTAGAAGCCAAGTGATACAGAAGTAACTGTACGTCCGTTAGAAGAGCAGCTAGGGATGGAAAGGAAGGTGAAGTGGTGAAGAATCTCACATTTATGCCCAATATATAGTTCTCAGTGGAAACCAAGCAGGGGACTTAAACTCCTGGAGGGAAGTGACCAGCACTGTGTGAGCACCAGGGGCAGAACACCATGAACATACTAGATTAGATCAGGAAGGGAATGAAGTGAGGGCTTTACTCCTGGGTTTAGCTTTTTGTTTGTTTGTTTGTTTTTGTTTTTGTTTTGTTTTTCAAGGTAGGTTCTCGCTCTAGCCCAGCCTGAACTAGAATTCACTCTGTAGTCTCAGGGTGGCTTCAAACTCACAGTGATCCTCCCACCCCTGCCTCCCAAGTGCTGGGATTAAAAGTGTGCACCACCATGCCCAGCTAAAATTTTTCTAATATTTTGTATGTTTTTTTTTTTTTTTTGAGGTAAGGTCTCACTGTAGCTCAGGTTGACCTAGAATTCACTATGTTATCTCAGGCTGGACTTGAACTCACTAATATTTTATCTTTATTATTTTTATTTGAGAGAGAGAGATAGAGAAAAGAGGCAGAGAGAGAATGGGTGAAGCAGGGCCTCCAACCCTGGTGCAAATGAACACCAGACACATATGCCACCTTGTGCATCTGGCTTACATAGTACCGAGGAATCAAATTGAGGTCCTCAGGCTTTGCAAGCAAACACCTTAACCACTGTGTCATCTCTCCAGCACACACTCACCATTTTTTGCTTAGACTGGCTGACCAGTAAGTCCCAGGGATCCTCCTGTCTCCAGTCTCTTTAGCACTGGGGTTACAGGTATGTGTGGCCACATCTGCCTTTTGACATAAGTACTGGGACTCAAACTCAGGTCATCATGCTTACACAGCAAGTACTTTTACCCACTGAGCCATCTCGCCAATCCCAAATTCCTTTGGTAATAATCGTGTTTATGCCCTCAGATCAGTGTGCCTTTCAGGTTTGGTCAGACATGCTTCTTTCAGTAGTGAGCAGTGGTAACTCACAACTGGTCAAAGGGATGAGAATCAGTGACGATTAAATGCTCAGCCATAATGGGACATCTATGTCACCCCTTCTGAGACTCGGGGACCATGGAGCAAAACGGAGCAGGAAGAACATCAGAAGCAGTGGCAGTGAGGGCGGACCGTGGACCGCTGGCTGCCAAGGGTGACAATTACACTCCTGAACTCAACAGCAGCTGTGGTTACCTATGTGAGCACTCATCAACATCTTGTTATGGAAAAAGGAGCTTGAGGGGTCCCACCCCTCCCTAAGGGTCTCTAGAGATGGTTGATGGGGGAAGGAAAGTCAGTGACTAGGTGCTCTAGTGAACAACCCTAATGAAATTCATTGAGTCCCTCAAAAAAAGAAAGAAAAAGAAAAGAAAAGACGTGGAATGGAAGAACTAGTTTGAAGAGGAACAGCAGGAGTGAAGGGGACAAGAGAAGTGATGGGAGCTGTGAATACCTTCAAAATACCTTATATACATGTATAAATATGTCCTGATGAAACCCACCATGCATGGCTAATATGAACAAACAACAATAAAAAACAGTAGTTCTCTCAAAAACAAAGCAACAAAGAGAGCATTCAGAAAAGAGCAAGAGGCTGGAGAGATGGATCAGCAGTTAAGGCGCTTGCCTGCAAAGCCTAACAACCTGGGTTCCATTCCCTAGCACCCACAGAAAGCCAGATGCACAAAGGGGTCCATGTATCTACAGGTCATTTGCAGTGGAGACCCTGGAGGGCCCATTCAAAACTAAATGAATAAATAAATAATAAGAAAGAAATGAGTGAGGGCTGGAGACATGGCTCAGCGGTTAAGGCACTTGCCTCCAGTGCCTAAGGGCCCAGGTTCAATTCTCCAGGACCCACATACGCCAGACCCACAAGGTGGTGGCCCTGATGCGCTCTCTCTGTCTCTCTGTCTCTCTGTCTTCTCTGTCTCTCTGTCTCTCTCTCTCTATCTCTATCTCTATCTCTGCTTGAAAATGAATAAATAAAATATTTTTTAAAAAAGAAAGAAAAGTTAGCCGGGTGTGGTGGCACACGCCTTTAATCCCAGTACTCGGGAGGCAGAGGTAGGAGGATTGCTGTGAGTTCAAGGCCACCCTGAGACTGCATAGTGAATTCCAGGTCAGCCTGGACTAGAGCGAGACCCCACCTCAAAAATCAAAAAAAGGGCTGGAGAGATGGCTCAGCGGTTAAGGCACTTGCCTCCAGTGCCTAAGGCCCCAAGTTCAATTCCCCAGGACCCACATACGCCAGATCCACAAGGTGGTGGCCCTGGTGTGCGCTCTCTCTCTCTCTCTCTCTCTCTCTCTCTCTCTCTCTCTCTCTCTCTCTGTATCTGTCTGCTTGAAAAATGAATGGATAAAATATTTTTTTAAAAAAGAATATTTAAAAAAATTTTTAAAAAAGAAAGAAATGAGTGAGAGAAGGGGAACCAATAAACAGATCGACAATAAAATTCTCAACTCTACTATTTTAAATTTGCAAATTGTATGAATTACAAATTACCAAATTCAGAAAATTTTAAATCATTAAACCACTTCAGAACTTATGAAATTCCAGTAACCAGAACTGACTCTGAAAAAAAACAACAAAAAAAAAGAGCCCCATAGGCTCCAGGGAACAGTGACCCCAGGTGTCATATACGGTCAGGGTAGACTGAGGATGAGGAGATTCTCAACAACCTGCCTGATTTCCTCAAACTCTGTTTTAGTAAGTGGCAGTGTGACACATCCCTACCCCTTCCCTTTCCCTTGACAAGAGAGCAAGACCATCCCCCTGACAGGAGCACAGTGTGAATGAAAGATTTGGGTGCTGGGCCACCTCCTGACAGCTATTCAGAAGGAAGTGCCTCCCACCTGCTCTCTCAACCCTGGTGCAAGTGAGTCACCCAACTGCCAGCCAGACAGGTATTTTCAGAAACAAGAAGTCTCATCAGGAACCAGCAGAGAAAGACGAGGGCTGGGGTATCGCCATTAGCTTCAAGAGTTTCTTCTAATCATGGTGCTAGGAAAATCACTTCCATTTAGAGACCCACTCATCAGCTGTTTTGCTGGAATTTTCGCATGGAGGGCTGGTAGCCACCCAGCACAGTCATGGGTATGGGTGTGCACACATGTACACCTGCAGCAGACACCCACTCCAGAGGGCTCACCCTGCTGGTTTCCTGTCTCATGTGACATCACTGGAAACTTTGGAGCAGAGTCAACAAACGTATGAACCCACCTCCATCTCTGCTCCCCGTTCCAACCCTGGGTTCTGGAAAATACCACTGTTTGCCTATCTCTGAAACATTTTATGCTCAGGTCTTCCGCCATTCTGAGAGACAGGCATCTTTAGGGTGTGATGGGGACCTGCATTCCACAGACTGGCACTACTGCTGGGAAGACACTCCGAAGGCCTTTCCTGGCACCTGCATTGCAAAGCTCCCCGTACGTGCACTGAAGACATCAAGACTGGCACTGGCCCCTGCCGGGAGGCTGGCTGCTTGTGCATGGGGACAATGACTCTGCCAGGGCTGGCTAGGGTGGAAGGGACTGGAGACACCATGAGGGATGAGCTGGGCTCCTGACTCAGTCTCCACACACAGCTGGCTCCTCCCCCTTCCTCTTCCCTCGTCTGCTACAGTGACCATGGGGTGAAGAGGGGCTGCCCTGCTACCTGGCTTTTCCCAGATCCTTAATGAAGTTCACCCTTCACATGAATACAAAGGTAAGCAAGCGCCATGGCCAGGCCCTACAGTTCTCTCCCAGATTCTGACTTAGGGGCTTGGAGCAGGTTTGTTTTGGTAAGGGCACAGTGGATTATTTGCAAGTGATCCTGGACCACATTTATAAAACCACTAAGGCAGAGACAAGTCAGTAAACCTACGGGATACATCTGGTGAGAACGACAGTTTGTCGACTTTCTAAAAATAGTGTGTTGTCTCAGTTGTGCCTACCCCGTCCCATTTCTACATCAAAGCTCTAACTCCTAGTACCTCAGAATGGCACTGTATTCAGAGAGAGCCACTTGAAAAGGATAGTTAAAATGAGGATGGTGTCCTTCCAAGAAGAGGAGGTGACAATAGAGACACATAGAAGAAGTGGATGAAGGCCATCCACAAACCAAGGAGAGGAAGCCTTGATCTTGGATGTCCAACCTCCACCCGGTTTGTAGAATTTTGCTCTCGCAGACTGAATGGATAAACACATTAGGACCCGACAGACAGCTCAGAGGTAGAGCTTGCTTCATTGCAGCTTGTATGCAAGGCTGGCTGTGCGTCAGAAGACGTGATCTTCAGACCTGGAGTCACAGAGGTAGCACGACACACACAGGTGAGCATGGCTACCGGCGTGGGCCATGCCTGCACTCAAATTCCAGAACCTTCGTCGCTGGCCTGTGGCCCAAGAGAATCAGTATTATTTCATTTAATAGATATGTGTATAGTACTTACTGTGGGCCAGATAGTATTCTAAGTAATGAGCATGTATGGCCATTCTACCCCTGTAATATGTGTGCTGAAAGTCTACAGTCCTTTATTCAGGCCCTGGGGCCACAGGCTACGTGACACCCTATGGCATCTGCAATAGCATCCTATAATCAGACACATGACTATGTCTCTAAATGTGTATGCTGCATAAATAGATTATAGGTAGGCTGTGTCAACTCAAGACAGGCTTTTTTATACTATGTGCTGCTTCAGATCAGGTTTTGTCAAATGAGTTAGATTACATTCCTTGGTACTAGGAACTCTTTTTTTGTTTGTTTGTTTTTCGAGGTAGGGTCTCACTCTAGCCCAGGCTGACCTGGAATTCACTCTGTAGTCTCAGGGTGGCCTTGAACTCACTGCGATCCTCCTACCTCTGCCTCCCAAGTGCTGGGATTAAAGGTGAGAGCCACCACGCCCGGCTTGACTTTTTTTTTTTTTTTTTAGGAACTCTTGAGGTTTGGGAAGTAGGACCTGCATCGCCTTCATCTTAGAGATGAAGAAACTGAGGTGTGAGGATGGTAAAAACTTGCTACCTTTGTTAACTTGTAGAAGTCAGGGAGGCAGGGTATCTCTGGAGTCACGCTCACATCCTTCTGGCTGGGCGCCTGTGGGTGCCTAGCTTGCTGAGCCTGGCCCATCATAGAAGGCACGTGAAGCAGCTCGCAGCCCTCCGGTGAGGGTCTGATTTAGTATAGGTAGGTTTCTGCTATGGATTGAATTGTGTCTCCTCAAATTTCTAAAGTCCTAACCCAGTACCTCAGAATATAACCTTATATAGAAAAAGGGTCATTGCAGACAGAATGTGTCCAGTCATTAGAGTAGGCCCCGTTCCAATATGGCTGGTGATCTTAGAACAAGGAAAACTTTGAACATAGGGAAAGGTGTACACATGGGGTAGGCGAAGGCAGCTTGAGGCGATGCTAAGGAATGCCAGAAATTTCCAAGAAAGCCACTAGGAGCCAGCAAAGAGGAATGTAGAGTAGAGCCTTTCCTCAAGGCTTGGAAGGATGTAACTCTGAAATACCTTGATGTTGGACTTCTAGCCTCCAGAACTGTGGGACAATAAAGTTCTGTTGCCTGACTGTCACTTACAGTTTGTGGAACTTTGTTGCAATGACCTTAGCAAATCAGCAAAGATCCTTACTCGGTGCCAGATTCTCAGGATGGGAGATCAACAGGCATCTTGTGACTGAAGCCTCAGCCTTATTTTTTTTTTTTCTTTTCAGTATTGTGAATTGTACCCACAGCCTGTACATACAAGCACTTTTCAAGTGAGTTGCGCCTCTTGCCCCTCAGATACTTCACTGAAAGGTAATGGGTTAGATGGTCTCTAACGCTTCTTCCTCGGTTCAGTTATGTGTCTCTCATGAGGGCAACTGGGTACCACTTGTGCAGCTGCTCTGCTCATACAGCATTGCTTTGTGGCTGTTTGGATAAACTCTCCTGTGCTGTCAGTCATGTTTCCAGACATGAAAACCGAACTGTGTGGGTCCTCACCTGACTTTCAATATGCCAGCTTATGCTGTGAACTCACTCAGTGTAGGGTATTTCTGAATCTCTTATGCGTGTGCCTAGTGGTCTATGGAGTGAACTCACAGCATGTGCTTGGTTTACAAATTCTGCAGAAGAAAACAAAAATCCAAATTAGTTGTTTTCTGTTAGCCAAGAGTCTGTTACTTGGGCCCTATTGAGGCCTGAAAAGTTTGGTCTCCCCCTCAAAACCATTTCACTGTGCTGATAAAAGGTGCTTTAAGAAAGTCCATGTCAGAGCATGTAATATCTGTGTGTATTTATAGGGGACAAATGTGAGTTAAACCTTCAAAGATACAATTGTAACCAAAAGTGAATATGTAAAAATGAACTGGGGACTGTAGAGGTGGCTCAGCCGTTTAAAGGGACTTGCTTGCAAAGCCTGCTGGCCCTGGTTCGATTCCCGAGGACCCATGCAAAGCTAGATGCACAAACTGGCACATCCGTCTGGTGTTTGTTTGCAATGGCAGGAAGCCCTGGCCTGTCCATACTCACTTTCTCTCTGTCTGCCTCATTCTGTCTCTCTCTTTCCTCTTTCTCACAACAACACACCTCCAACAAGGTTCTACCGCCCAAATTGCTACCAGCTGGGGATCAAGCATTCAGGACACATGAGTTTTGGGGGACATCTGATTGAAGCCACCATATTCTCGAACAAGCATGAGATCCAAGCATCATAGCATGAGGTCAGAAGACACTTCTCTTCCTAACAGCTCTCATGAGCCATGGTCAACAAAACTTTCTGTAGTCAGAAGGCAGAGGACACAAAATCCAGCCAGGTCTGTCTCGGCCATTACCAGACTCTCTGTGGCTCAGGATTGTCCATTGCAGCATGGAGATGGTCATGTCTGCTCTGCCTCCTTCACTGAGTGGGTATGAAAATGTGACAACAGTTGGGGTTGTAGCTTGGTGGTTAAGAAGAGTGCCTAACATGCTTGAGGTCCCAGCATTGCAAAACAATTAGAGAAAAAAAAATGAGAAAAGGAGTGAAAATTCTCTGAAAGTTTTAAAGACCATGCTGAAGGTATTACTTCTATTATCATTACCTACCATCATTGCAGGTAATTGTAGAGTTGAGCTGCTCATAATTAGTTTTGACTACCTCAGTATCTTTTCTTCTATATAAACTGAAAGACCAAAGCCAAGTTTATCTCCTACGCCAGCTGAAGAAATATGCATCCTGGTGAGGCCAGGCTGACCTCCTTTGGGGCTCAGTCACCTGCCTGCTCAGCAGACAGTGGCAAGTGAAAACTTTAAGTCATGGAAGACTGGCTGAAGAATGGTTGTTCCCCACTGCAGGTGCTATAGTGATGATTAGAAATCAGAGGCTTCCTTACCCGAGGGCTGTGCTCTCCAATAACATCATCCTTTCTATGCAGAACAGGCCTAGAGGGCAGGTGACTTGCTTGGGCCAGTGCCAGCAGAGCTCAGGCCAAACCCAGGCCTCCCGATCCACACCAGCTCTTCGTTCCTCTCACATTTCATTTGAGACAGTGGCAGGTGGTGCCTTGTTTCCTCCTGTATCCTGGTGCTGATGCTGTTGCTAAGGTAACTGGGTGAGTAGAAACAGAAGCAGCCCGTGGGATCCTGCTGCCTCCACCTGCGTGTCCAGACAGTTTCCCATCTTAGCCAGAAAGTCATTGGCGGGCTTATTGATCTGGGATGAGCATGTGTGCTGGGGCCCCAGAAGAATTGGCTGACCTGTGTAGCAGCTTGTATTTCCTGAACCTTATTCCCGGAGGGCTTTCTAGACAAATGGATGGAGGCGAGGGCAGTGGATGAGGGATCGAAATTGCACTCATAGGCCGGTTGTGAGGGTGTGCTGCAGGTGCAGTCGTCCCAGCTTCAGGTTCCAGCTACATAGCATTGGTCTGCTTGAACCATCTGTGGAGGGAGAGGACTGGGGGACATGGTTTCAACTCTGAGTTCTGTCTCTGGCTTTTCTGGCCCTCACGATTTCAGATAAAGCCTTTCTCTAGGAGTTATATGATAGTGTATGTCTGATTTCCTCTTGTTCCTGAGACACAAGATCCATTAGCTAGTGAATAAGGCATCTGGGCCTTCCTCACCTCTTGTTCCTATGCCTTCCATTAACAGCCTGGCCAGAATTGGTCCACGACCCACTTAACCATTTATGCCACACTGGCAGCTCAGAGGGGGGTCGTGCCATGGAGAATATATGAAATTCAATGGATGCTACAAAAAAGGAAGAGAGAGAGAGGTGTCTTTTCTGTAGTCCAGACCTTCTGTGCCCTCCCCTCGCCAAAGAAAGAGAATGTCCACATCTAAGGCTGTATTTCATTTAAGGACCCTTATTGCCTCTACATCCCCAATTCTTTAGGGTATAGGCTGGAAGAAGCAATTGGGGGTGTTAGTTGGAAAGCCCCTTGGGGTCTAGGAGAAGCATGAGCTATTATTGCTAGGAACTTGAGACCTGAGATTTGAAGTCTAAATCCTGCCATCCCTGCCCATGCCCAACACTTGATGTCCACCCTCCCTCCAGCCAAATGCACATGGCCTTGGCTTTTCTCCCTGTGTCCTTTCTGAGCAAGAGTGCTACTTAAGAGAGTGTAGTAGAAGCAAGAACAGAACCCAGCCAAGCTGGGGTTAGGGAGTGTGCAGATGAGACTGTAGAAAGAACAGAAGTCAGGGGCTCATTCCCACAGTGACTCTCCACTTCTCCCCAGGGGTCCAGTTTCTTCTCTCTCTTGTGGCAAGTCAATTTCTTCCACACCACAGGAAACAGATGCTGCTAAAATTACTATTACCAACACCACCACTACTGCTGCTAGTCACACACACACACACACACACACACACACACACACACACACACTCCTAAAGTTAACATCTTCAGGCTTCCACCAAAATATACTGCCAGCTTTAAGTCAGAAAACTCCAAAGCCGGGCGTGGTGGTGCACGCCTTTAATCCCAGCACTTAGGAGGCAGAGGTAGGAGGATCGCCATGAGTTCAAGGCCACCCTGAGACTACATAGTAAATTCCAGGTCAGACTGGACTAGAGCGAGACCCTACCTTGAAAAAAAGAAAGAAAGAAAGAAAGAAAAGAAAACTCCAGGTAAGAGTCTGAGTGGCCAGGCCTGGACAGGTGCCATCAGTAGATAAGGTCACAGCAGGCACAGAAAGGGGAGGTGATTTAGTTGTCTATGGCTGCATCATCCTTAGCGCTCTTGATTTTGTGGGATCTCAGATGCTGAGCAGGTCAGGGCTGACTAGTGCTTGCTTGGCCAGTGGAGAGCAGGTTTTTCAGAAGAGAAGAGACACCAAGCAGATGATCCCACAGACTACCCACAGGATCACACTCATCTTCCAGGCCTGACTCAACCATGACCTTCTCCAAAAGCCTGTTCACTTGCACCTGGGCTAGAAATAGCACTCTCCTCCTCTCCGCCCACCTGTTCATCCATGCCCCCTGTGCGCTCAGCACCTGTTCATGCGCTCACCTTTTGGATAACTTTTCATATATATACACACACACACATATATATATATATATGTGCCATTCCTACAGCCTTAAAACAAGGAGCAACATATATATATGTTGACTGAAGCATGATTTAAAACAGATTTTTTTTAAAAAAAAAAAAGGAAAGCAAAACTACTCATAAATCTTCCACCTAGAGTTAATCAGTTAGCATTTGAGAATGTTAGCAAAATTTCAATTTGTCTCTTTTATCTCTGCCTGCATCCAGGCAGAGGAGAGTTTGATGAGAGGGAGGGAGAAGGGAACAAGAGAGGGTAAATATGAGCACAGTACAATGATATACATGTATGAAGATGTCATAATGAAACCCATTATTTTGTCTGCCAAGTCCAAATCTCGAGGGCCCCCCTCTGCTGGTCATACAACAAGGACTCCATTTGTGTAGCTTAAACAAGCAGATGAAGAAAGGGATTATTAAGTGAATGAGTTAACAGAAGGTCAGAGAAAAAATTCCGCCAAAAATTGTCCTAGAGGAGGAAGCAGGAAGGGAAAATAAGGTACCAGACCTCAGAAGGCATGGACAGACTCCCTCCCTTTCTCAGGTCCAGTGCTGCCTGCTCCCACCAGGGCAGAATCAGTGCCAGAGGCGAGCTGTTCAACAGTCCATAGGCCAGATCTAACCAATGACCATGAATAGAAAGGTAAACACTGAAGCCCTCTCCCATTGTGTGACTTGGAAATTTCAGTCGCAGCTTAGGGGAAAGAGGATTCGGGGAAACAACCAAGCCAGGGTCAGGACATGTGTACAGTATTTTAGGTTCAGGGAGCAAGCTGGCAAATTCCAAGCCGGTTCAAAGTTCAAGATTCCAGGAAATCTGAACTGAGCCACATCATGGATATGGGAGAGCATCCCATGACTGGCCCCTCACTGGTTTGAAGATTTATCATTGGTTTATCTGAAGCAGGAACAGCGGGATTTCACATCATGTCTTGAAAGACAGCCCAGGCAAAGGCAGAGAATTAGCAGGCTTTTATTATCAATTCCAATTCCACAGCTTCCCATGGGTCTATGCAATAAATAACTCTCTTAACCAAAGTTTCTCCCTGGTTAAGTGGAGCTAATGATTTTTGTGAAGGGGGGTATCCGCATTCTCCATCATAAAGATTACCTCAAAAATCACAGATACTTATGAATTACACCCAAGTTCAGAGCATGCAAGAAGCATCAATCCCCATGCGGGCCTCAAGCTTCAAGGAGCAAACATTTGCTGAGGGTCTTCTTTGTGCCAAACACTGTGCCAGGCAGGTTGTAATTAGCATCTCGTTGCAAAGTCAAAGAGATGGGGCTCAGGCAGTTTGAATAATTTATCGATTTGCAAGAGATTTGAGATGAGAATAAAGGGAAACAATCAGTCTGTTGTCATTTTTGTGACATTCTTACAGCCTTAAAACAAGGAGCCAATATTTGCATAAACTCCCATCCTCACTAACCCAGAGCAAGTGGTACTTCATGCTAAGGGGGTAGAAAGGAGGTTTGCATGCATTTGCTTTCTCACTAGGGAGCCTCCTGGGAGAGGCTGGTATGTGCAAAACCAGTTTCCCATCCCTCCACTTATTCTCAGAGATCCTTGGAGGTCTGCTCTCCAGAGTACCCGGAGAAGGCCTGATGCAGGCAGGGGCTGATGACAGACCCACAGCAAATTCAGGCGCCTGACCTCCTCTGGGTGTTTTCCTCCTCAATCTGGAAGCCGCATTAGGATGCTGACAGAAAGGACCAGAAATTCTGGAGTGTTACAGATGAAGATTTAACCCCAGCTCAAGCTCTCAGAAGTTGCATGAGCTTGAACACAATTCTTTATCCTCCCTGAGACTTCATTCTCTCTCCCTCCTTAATGAAGGCAATGCCTACCCTGCAGAGAGGTTTAATGGAGACAACACCCACCCTGCAGAGAGCTTCCATTAGCTTCCACCAACACAGTCTGTCTTGCAGTGGTTGCTTAATCAGTAGGAGCCACGGTTGTATCCAAACTAACCTTCGCTGAAGAAGTGGACTCATGATGCTTTTATCCCATGAACTAACAAGCGTTTATTAAATATCTGTTTTTATGGTGGTGAGAAAGCTTCCCACCCCTTAAAGAAATGAGAGATCTAGACAGGGATTAAATAAACGCATTACAATGAACAGCTTTCCAATAGCTCAGGCACCTGAGATCCAACAGTGCTGAGACAAAATTCTCCTGGGTGTCTACCACTTTGGAGATCAAGGCAGTGAGTGTGGGGAGATGGTAACAGAGGAGACACCCTGGCTAAGACCCTCAGGCTGCATCCAAGTGGCCCTTCACAGGCCTGTTTCTATGTCCTGTTCCTTTCTTTCCCTTCCAGCTAGAGTTTGCTGTTTTGCTCATACAGGTATTTTCCTTCCTGAGGGCTGTGGGGGACCCAGAGTGTCCTCAGGTCATCTGTTCCCCTTTCCCTGGAAGCCTGGCTGGCCCCTTGCCGGGTTCTGACCTCACCTCTGGCGGCAGCCTTATCAGGTGTGGACAGCTTTGGCTCCATGGACAACCCCCACCCCAGCTCTGAGAGCTCCAGGCCCAGATTTCCCCATACCCAGACCTCTTCCTCTGTGGCAGCAGAGAACCAGGCACCTCTGGGACCTAACATAGTGGTAGTCTGCCAAATGAGGAGTGGCCACAGGGGTCTTTCATCCATGAGGCCCAGAGGGGGGAGGAGTGGGGGAGCAAGGAGGAAGCTTTATGTGAGCTTTGACACAGAGCAGATGCTGACCAGAAGAGAGAGAGGGGGACAGCAACTCTGCATGGGACACTTGGGAAGGGCAGCAGGTCGTGATGGGGCTTAGGTTCCCCCTGATACTTGTTTCCTTGGGGTGGGGAATAAAGCCAGCTAAGCCTAGTCTTTAGAGAAATGGCTCTTGGGGTGGCAAACAGGAAAGGAGATAACTCACCAGGAACCAGACAGGCAGATAGGGAGGACCCTTCTCTCCTGGGCACCTGGGCACCGGTCCAGCTGTTCTGTGTCAACCTTAGTCTGTAACTGGAAAGGACACCTCATGTATTCTGCAGTTATGGTCTGTTTGCATTTGTCTGCTTGAGTACTCCTCTGGGTTAATGGCCTGGAGGCGGGTAGGGTTAGCGAGTGTTTAATTAAAACTCATTCCAGAGGAGCCCCTTTGTCCTGCTGGGGTCAGCCCCAGCCACTGGTAGTTTGCACTGGGACTCTTGCCTTTATTGGGCATGTTAGCATTTGTCAGGGAACTGTAAACTCTTTTGAACCATCTCAAGAATCACAGGGGTGTGATTCTGCAAGCTTCCCACAGCAGTGTTTTCACACCCGAGGACCTTGGAAGGGAGGCAGGGTCAGACCACCCCTCACTGCCCATCGTGAACCAGGGAGCCCCCAGGCACCAATGGCCCTAGCCCCATCCCCTGGTGAGACCCAAAAGTTCAGAAGAGCTCACCATGGGGAATGTGACCTGGTCACTGAAAGATACAAGTGGGGTCACTGTGAGATGATGCAGCTAGACAGCTGTGGCCCAGGGAAAGGGACAGCCTAAGGGACAGAAAGTATTGCCTTCTCTGCAGGTCACATCCTGTGTGCAGCCTGGCTGGACTCATCCTCTGTGGGTCCCAGGTGCGAATTTATCCTTCAGAAATTCACACATTTGCTGAATGATGGAGTGCAGAAGACTGGGAACCATCTAAGTGGCTATCAATAGAGCTCTGATTGAATGACTGATGGTCTCTGCGTTCAGAAGGTTCACAGAAGCGCCTCACATGTGGAGGGTGTAAGATTTAAAAGTGACCAAGACCGCTACGAGGCCACTCTGAAAGAAGAAAGATTTTATTCCGAAAGAACACAAGCTGCCAGGCTATCTCGCCAGGGCAGAGAGAAGAGCGCCAGATAGGCAGGTTTGGGGATTTTTATAGAGCAAATGAGGCTGTGAGTCTAGGTCACTGCAGGCTCCCAGGTGGGGGGTCTCAGGTGGCCCAGATGGGGGAAGGGATGTCCAGACAGAGACACAGCAGGAGGGGGTTTACAAGGCAGGCTTTATCTGTAACTCCTGTTGACACTTCTCTTGAAGCTCCACACTGGTTCTGGAGGGGGAAACTGAGGTGCTGCCTGAGTTTCCACCTAACAGATGGAGGGTGATGGGAAACATACACTGCAACCTCAAACAGATACACTTCGGCTCAGAACTTATTAAATTATATCCAAATGTTAAGTTTATATGTCTTCCCACAGCTTCTATGTCCACAATAATAAAATTTCTTAAATCTTGTTCAGTTCTTACTGTTTATAAACAAGGAGTTTATGTCTTATCCTTTTACTAAATGAGACTTTTAAAACCTATGTCTCTGTCTCTCTGCTTGCAAATAAATACATAAAAATATTTTTTAATATTTATTTATTGTCAAGCAGAGGAGAGAAAGAGAGAAAGACAGACAGAGAGAGAGAGAGAGAAAGCACACCAGGGCCACCACCTTGTGGGTCTGGCTTATGTGGGTACTGGGTAATTGAACCTGGGGCCTTAGGCACTAGAGGCAAGTGCCTTAACTGCTGAGCCATCTCTCAAGCCCCTGAGCCATCTCTCTTAAAGGCCATGATAAAGAACTTTTAAACCTAACAACTAAAAACCAAAACATTGGTTAATTTCTTAAAACTTTCCACATTTAAATATAATTGTAAATTATCAAAATATTTCAAATGTTGCTTAAATACTAGTTTCTTATACTTCCTACACTGTCAAAATTCTTAAATTCTTTCATGTTTAAACACACGCAACACTCCTTCTCCCTCCTACTGCCTACGCTAGCAACTATTTTCAAACCTTTGATAAAAGGTTCCTCTTCAAAGTGACCCATGAGGTTCCAAAAACAAGACAGGATTCTGTCAAAGCTCTTGAATGCCCACCCCAGGCCTGAGGTAGGATCCTGTTGCTGAAGAAACCACAGAAAGCCATCCATCAGCATCAAGAGACCCTCTGAGATCCAGAATGGTATCCAGCCCCCAGATGGTAGTCAGTGTAGTGCTAGAAGGCACTGAATAAGATGCCAGGGGAAGCTGGTCAATGACAGCTGGAGCAAACAGAGACCACTGGCAAGAAACAAAGTCTGCTGCCATCAGTAGGCTGACCACACTTCCTACTGGGAGAGAACAGTGAACCAAGAAAAGAGCACTTGTGCAATGGAGGAGCCAAAGCCTGGGGGAGGCAATCAACAGCTTTTAAATTCTGCCAAATAATCCACTTAGTGAGGAGGAGCCCTTAACTGGAACTGGGGACTTAGGAGATATGCACTGGGAGCCGGACTCTGGGGCCCCCTAGGAGAGATGCAGTATGCGAGAGATTGATGGAGAGGCTACTAAAAATAGAATCTAGGTAATTCAGAAATGTGTGTATCAGTTAACCTATACTGATCTCACTCTCCCATGGAGATTCTGTTTGTATCTATCAGAATACAGCAACTACCACTGAACTGCATCATCCAAGCCTACCAATGAACTGCAGGCCAATAGCTGACATCCGGGCAAGAGATGAGCCACCCCAGACCTACTGTGGAGGATCCATATGGAACCCGCAGAGAATGATGGGATGAACAAGTGACCCATAGCCACAGCCAATCAGTCAACACAGGATAAACCAGTGAGACAGACACCAATGATTTTCGACACAACCTAAAGCAGAAGTACAAAGACCCCCTAAGTTCTCAACAATAAAACAGCCTTGATACTCGCCCACCACGACTCAGGGAATTGAGTGGAAGAGGGGGCAGTAACAACATACCAGCGCCAGGAGAACCAGGCTGACTCCTAGGCTATCCATAGTCCCCTGCCACAAGGACTGATCCAGACTGCCCACGGAGGAGGATATCCAGCTGATTGGGGATGAGGAAGAGGGACATTGGTGATCTGGGGATAACAACTCATTGTTTGCCCATTAAATAATGTAACTCATTATGGACAATAAAAAAATAAATTAAATTAAAAAAAGGTTCCTCCTCTTACGTGTCACACAAATGTCATGTGACATACAAAAACTGTCATGTGACTGGATCATTATGGCTAATAGTTTTAATATAGTCCAGGAGTTTCTCTCCTAATGGCTATCTAATTACCTATCTTCTGAAGAGCTGCCTCCCTGCCTATTCAACATCATGTGTAACAGAACCTAGGAGATTGTCTCACTGTTTTCACCTGTGGGACAGTAGCCTGCCATGAGCACTGAGTGCAACGCCATGGTTGGCAAAAATGGAACCAAAAACTGAGGCTCTCGGAAGCTACACCAGTGTTACTAGAACTTTAACAATGGGCTCCAGCAAACATGAAGAGTTAAATGTTGCAGGTCCAGAACCAAAATTATTTGGGGGCTATATTAGCCTTCTATTTTTCAAAAGAGATTTTATTTATTTGCAAGAAGAGAGAGAGATTGAATATGGCCATGCCAGGGCCTCTTGCCTCTGAAAACAATATCCAGATGTTTGTACCACTTTGTGCATCTGGTTTTACACAGATACTGAGAGGAACCAAACCCAGGATAAGCCAGTGAGACAGGTAACAACGATTTTCAACACAAACTAAAGCAGAAATACAGAGGTCCCTAAGACCTCAACAATAAAGCAGCCTTAATACTCACCTACCATGACTCAGGAACTGAGCAGAAGGGGGTGGAAAGATTGTAAGAGCCATGGTGGAGGAGAATATCCAGAGACATGGCTCCCCTCAGTAACAGCATACAAAGGGGGGTGGAACCGGGTTGACTCCTAGGCTATCCATAACCCCCTACCCCATGGACTGATCCAGACTGCCCACAGAGGAGGATATCCAGCTGACTGGGGATAAGGAAGAGGGAAATCAGGGAACTGGGGATACCAACACATTATTTGCTCATACACTGTATCTAATTATGGATAATAAAGATTTTGAAAAAAGAGATAAATCAGTTGTGGAAGGAGATATGTGGGGAAGAGGTGACAGATACCATGGAGTCTTAAGAAGATTGACATGGTAATTGCTGAAGCTGGGTGTGATGCTTAAATTTTGTTGTCAACTTGACCTGTTTATTAATCCACAGTAATCTTGGGTGGGTCTCTGAGGTTGCTTACAGGAAGGATCAACTAAAGTAGGAGGTCCCTCCTCCAGAGTGAGCCCTTCCTCCAGAGTGGGCAGCCCTTTCAGTGGGGGGCAGGATGTAAAGAAGCTGGAAGGGGCCGGGCGTGGTGGCACACGCCTTTAATCCCAGCCCTTGGGAGGCAGAGGTAAAAGAATCACCATGAGTTCAAGGCCACCCTGAGACTACATAGTGAATTCCAGGTCAGCCTGGGCTAGAGTGAGACCCTACCTCGAAAAAAAAAGAAAGAAGAAGAAGAAGTTGGAAGGGAAGGAAATCTCTTTCTTACTACACCCCCACACCTGTTTCCTGATTGTGTGTGTGTGTGTGTGTGTGTGTTGATGATGGCTTCTCTCTCTCTCAATCTGTTTGGACCTGTAAAAGGGGGCCAGCCTCTTTCACCATTGTTAGGTCAAATCTCAGACCCCCAAAATGGAACCCAACTTGCAGAGCCTCAGTCTCCCCTGAGGAAAACTACAGAACTGGTATGACAAGCTCCAGGAAGAATGTCAGATTCAAAAGCAGACCCCAACAGGGGTTAGAGATAAACCCTGCTTGCAACCCCCCCCCCGCCCCATGCTGTATCTTTGTTTGGCCAAAGGGACATTCCTTCACCCATCCTGGAACCTACGTGACCACCTGAGCGCCCCACCTTGGGACCTACATGATTGGCCCCTAGACTCCCAGACTCCTCCAGTTTCACCTCCCCTTTATAATCCCAAAATCTGCCTATTCCAGTGGGCTTTCTCTGCCCTGTTGAGATAGTCCGGCAGCTTGTGTTTTTTTCCTGAATAAAGCTTTCCCTCCATTTCAGAGTGGTCTCGCGTGGTCTCCGTCACTCTCAAACCTTACAGCCATTATGGAACTTCTCCTGGATCTGTAACTTCAATAAATCCCTTCCTCCCATTAGTGTGCCTGCTTTGGAGATTCATCCCAGTGTCTCAGTGGTGTGTGGCTGAATATGACAGTTTTGGTACCAGAGAGTGGGATAATATTGCTGAGATG
>PVHP010020550.1:19325-30727 GCA_004024765.1 Zapus hudsonius | reverse complement strand
TGTTGGTTCTGTCCTTCAGGTGCTGAGGAGAAGCCAGTGTCCTTATTACGGGTTTTCCATCTGCAGAACCATGAATAACTAGCTTCTGTTATTTGCAAGTTCCCCAATCTCAGGCATTCCGCTGCAGCAACAAGAACCAGGCTGCTCCAGTGGGTTACACGTAACGGAACACACGGCAAACTGTCACCCCTCCAGCTGGCTTGTTTTTGTTTCTGTTATGTATTTGTTACCCACGGGGGAGACAGTGGATTATCACAGAAAGTTTTGCTGGAATTTCTACAGAAATGATAACTGCAAATTATAGCAGTGCATGTTGGAAGTCATTCTGGTAGCCAGTGGAGGCCATGATTCTTAATGCTAAATAAAGTGTAAGAGAAAACCAACAGGACCCCAGGAAGATGATTCAAGAAACAGCGCATCCTTCCCCAACTTCACAAATCAGCTGGGACACCCACAGCATTCAGACTTGGAGCACAAAGAAAAAAATCAAAAGACACAAAGATCCCTAAGCTCACAACCTTAAAGCAGCCTTAATACTCACCCACCACGACTCAGGGAACTGAGCGGAAGAGGGGGCGGAAAGATTGTGAGAGCCGTGGTGGGGGAGACGATCCAGAGGCATGGCACCCCTCAGGAACAACACACTTGGGCCAGGAGGACCAGGCTGAATACTAGGCTATCCATGGTCCCCTGTCACAAGGACTAATCCAGACGACCCATGGAGGAGGTTATCCAGCAGAGTGGGAATGGGGGGACAGTGGGGAATTGGGGATAACAACTCATTGTTTGCCCACCAAATATTGTAACTCATTATGGACAATAAAAAAAGAAATCTGCAAAAAAATAAATAAATAAATAAAAAGAGGTAAGTCTTGACCCTTGGAGCAAATGTTCTAAAGAAACCACATCAAATCAATTAAATGGCTATCAATCCACATGGCCAGAGGCACATGTTTTAAAATTCTCATTTCTTCAGTAACGTTCCCTGAATTTCACAGTCACCCTAACTACTCATTATGTAGCGAGTCTAGCTCAAAGACCTACCTAAACTCTTCAAGGGAGTTTTAAGGATACCCGAGGCCCTGGAAGGAGTTCTACAATTGTACCTTCCCAGGTGGTCCCTGCCAGCTGAGGCAGCTTCCCCCGGGAACCCCAGGGGTGTGGTCCGGCAGCACTTTCTAACCAAGTCTTGAGATTTCTCTGCACCCATCTGTGTGCACACATGCACTGATGAAGACATCCTCCAGTATGTTCCAGAAAGGATTGTGTCCGTGGGGCTGGGGAGATGGCTAAGTGGATAAAGCTCTCTCCATGTCAGTGAGGACCAGACTTTGACACGACCCCCCCAGATCCATGTAAAGCAGGAGGATCTAGTGGATATGAGCTATCCCAATGTGCTGTGGTGACAGGGGAGGAAGGGACAGGAGACTCCGTAAGAAGCTTCTGAGCTTGGCCAACACAGTGGTGAACAACCTGCATCAGATGAGGTGGAGGGCCGAGGACAAGCTTGCACACGTGCGTGCACACACTCGAACTGCACATGCAGAATCTTTTTGAAGATGTTCCATTAAAAGCGAGTCAAGTAGTGATGCCGGCATAGGGGTCCTGTGTTCCAGTCAAGCATTCTATGGGTCTAGATGAGGGTAGGATACCTGTCACCCAGCACAGCAAAAATGGATCAATCTAACTCCAGGCCATTTGCAAAACAGAAAAAGTTGGGTTGCGGTATTTCATTCTCCTCTGCCCCCTTATATTTAGGAGAAACAGTTTATTGTTAGACAAAGGATGTCATTAGGGTGACCTGGGCCTTCGAGCCCGCCTTCTGGGCTTACCTCTTCCCCTGCCTGGAGCACATGTGGGTGGGGAAGGACTAAAAATCACTCCATTTGAGATAATCAATGACTCATACGATTCCTTGAACACTGATCCATCTGCTATTCAACCCTATTGTAAGCCATGGACTTCATGTTTGGGTTCTGAATGCATAGCACCTGGTATGGTAGGATGTGTCTTGCCTGGCGGAATATTTTTCTTGAAAAGGTCAGATAAAAATGATTTCAGGCTTCCACTACTCGCCTCTGCCTCTCCACATACCACAGAGGACTCCACAGAAAACTCAAGCAGGGTGCGGGCCAGTCTTGGCCTGTGAATATAGCTTTCTAATTGCTCATCAAAGCAGCAGTGAAAAAAAAATTGTTAATGCTTCTATTTTTTAAAAAGACGCTGAGGACACTCAAAGCAGAAATCCCGAGATTGTCGACAGCTCACCACTCGTGGAGTCTCCTAACATTCCTGCGGAGGCTCAGGGAACATTTTGGAAGAGGGGATGAGGAGATTGTAAGAGTCCCAGGGTGGAGAGGCATGTCCCGAGGCAGAGTTGTGCCCCCTGGAGAGACCCCCATGGGGACACCCATAACCCCAGTGAGGAGGGCCCTCAGCGGACTGGGGGTGGTGTCGGGGACGGAGGCCTCTGGGGGCCCACGGAGGCACACCCTGGTTTAGGCTTAGGATGGCACCTGGCAGTTTACCAAGACGGGCTTGGTTTGTAAACAAGTTTCAGGAGGCAGTCCTGATTGGCTATTGCACATCATGCTCCTATCGTAGACTGATCATGTATCTGCCACGGGAACAGCTCCCTGAGCCAAGGAGCTCTATAGATTCTGTTGCATTTTGGCAATAAACGACGCAGCGTTCTTCCACCCATAAGCGGTGTGTGTGCGATCATTGCCTCCGCGGGCGGTGGGCAGTGATAGGTAGGGAGTGAGGATGAGCAACATCCAGTAGTCTTACAATAAAATTCATAATCAGTTCAAGAGAGGAGCGGGACTGATGGAGGGAGGGAGGACGCAGCGGCATGAGGGGAGGTGGGGAGAGAGAGGAAGGCAACAGTGATCAAAATACACCTTTATACACAGAAACACCGGCAACAGAAAACAGAAGAGGGACAAGCTGGAAAGAAGGGAGCCATTGGAGGTGACAGATGACGGGGGGGGGGGGGAATGCTGGGAGGTGACCACACTTATGGTATCTTGTCTCTATGCATGGATGTCAATAAGAGGTTGTTTTTTTTAGTTGTCCATAATGAGTTACATTGTTTAGTGGGCCAACCATGAGTTGTTATCCCCAATTCCTCATTGCCTCCCCCATCCCTAATTAGCTGGATATCCTCCTCCGTGGGTCATCTGGATCAGTCCTTGGGGCAGGGGACCATGGATAGCCTGGTACTCAGCCGGGTTCTCCTGGCCCAAGTGTGTTGTTACTGAGGGGTGCCATGCCTCTGGACAGTCTCCCCCACCACGGCTCTCACAATCTTTCCGCCCCCTCTTCCGCTCAGTTCCCTGAGTCATGGTGGGTGAGTATTAAGGCTGCTTTAAGGTTGTGAGCTTAGGGGGCTTTGTGTCAAAAATCGTTGGTTTCTGTCTCACTGGCTTATCCTGTATTGATTGAATGGCTGTGGCTGTGGGTCCCTTGTTCATCCCGTCTTTCTCTGCAGGGTTCCATTTGGATCCTCCACGATATGACTGTGGTGGCTCATCTCTTGCCAGGATCATAGGTTTTTTTTAAAAAAAACAAAGCCAAGTTGGTAGATACAGATGAGATCTCGAAGCCTGCAAGAAGCTTCTTGAAGAGCGCGCACACAGACAGTGGGGACACATGAAGACAGCACCGTCTGTCTACCTGCCATCCTTCCTTTCCCGGTTCCCTTTCTAAGTTGCTCAACATCAAGTTCATCACCATCTCTTTCTTTTCAATACAGAGATACACACAAGAGGGATGCTCAGGAACGACTGCCTTCATCATTTCTTTTCTTTAAACATTTATTGATTTGAGAGGAGAGAAAAATGGGTGGGTGTGCCAGGGCCTCCTGCAAATGAACTCCAGACGCACGCAGCGTTTTGTGCATCCGGCACTACGTCAGTCCTGGGGAATCAAACCTGAACAACAGGATTTGCGAGCAAGGTTTCTGAACCCCCCAAAGCCATCTCTCCAGCTTTGTTTCTTTTTATTATAATTATTTGTGCTACCATTTTTATTTCTGAAATTCGATGGTCTCCCTGGACCCCGGTTATTGTGTTTGAATATAAAATGTCCTCTGGAGGCTCAGGTGGTACAAAGTTTGCTGCTATTGTTGTTTTAATTTTAATTTTTTTTTATTTGAGAGAAAAAGAGGGGATCACATCAGGGTCTCTTCCACTGCAAACAAATTCCAGAACCATGTACCACACTGTGCATCCCATGTGGACTGGGGAATCAAACCCAGGCCTGCAGGCTTTGCAAGCAAGCACCTTGAACCACTGAGGAAGCTCCCCAACTTAGAAAGGTTTTTATTTATGGACAATTTTATGTGCGCATATATTTTGATTATGATCACCTCCCACTACCTTCTCTTTTCCCCTTCGCTCTCCACTGAACTCACTCTTCTAAGCTGCTCCTTCTCTACTTTGATGGTGTGTGTGTGTGTGTGTGTGTGTGTGTGTGTGTGTGTGTGTGTGTGTGTGTGTTTCCACTGCGCTTAATTAGGCTTTCTTGATTGCCTACCACAGTGTGGTCATTGTCTATCAGAAGACATACAACTTACCCGTGGCTACACCACTGAAGAAAATGTCTCCCCCACCCTCAGCAACCCTTAACTGCCACAGACTCCTCAGGGAGAAATGGGGAGCTGGTGCCCCCTTTGTGGGCCATTTGGAAAGATTGTGGAACCTTTAGGAGTTGGAGCTCCCTGAAGGAAGACACGCCTTCCCTGTTTCTTGGACCTTGGATGACCTAAAGGGAACATAGATGGTCCTGGTTGCCTTTATAAATGCGAGCTTCCTCTGACCCCTCAAGATCGGAGTTCATATCGTCCACAGTCTCCCAAGGGTTCCAACAGCAAACAGACTTTCGTTTCCCATTTTGTAAGAAAGAATGCTTCCTTTGAGATCATAGCCAGACATGGCCACCAACCACACTGTGTGGTCCTGTGAACTTCAGCAAGGGACGGGAGCAGGGATAAATCACCTGTCTCTGCTGCTGGGAAGAATGGTCTTTGGAAATGGAGAGAGAGGAGGAAGCCAAGAGCTCAATGTCACCCTCTAAAATACCGCTTCATGGCGGGAAGAGCCGTTATTGTTGCTGGCACTTGCTTTGCCGAGACAGAATGAAATATTTTGCTCCTATTAAACATCAGCTGACTAAATTTTTTCTTTAGTGAGTTTTATGAACTCTGAACAGATTTTTTTTCTTTCCACCCTCTTCCCGTTACATGTAATCACTGAGAGCGTTGAAGAGGTGTGCTAATGCTAAAAAAATAAATCCAAAAATACCAATGGCTTAATGTATGTCCACACCTGGTTTAAGAAAGGGAGGAACCTCTCCCCTCTCCCCTGCCCTGGACTTTCCTCTGTCTCTCTCTCTCTCTCTCTCTCTCTCTCTCTCTCTCTCTCTCTCTCTCTGTCTCTCTCTCTCTCTGTCTCTCTCTCTCTCTCTCTCACCCCAACCCTACAAATTATTAAAGAAGAACAAAGAGGAACACACAAGACAGAATTCCTGTGGTTATTTGATAGTAAATTGTCCCCCATAGCTTCACGTTTATGAAGAAGGAGATGGGAGACAGCCCAGTGATTAGAGCCACCTGCTTGCAGGCACCTCTTAAAGGCAAGTGGGATTCATTTGCAGTGGCAACAGACTCTGGAGCACCCATGTATACCCCCCACATGGACACACTGTGAATAACTGAATAAAATTTAAAAATGTAAACACTTAACACCAATATTTTTTTAAACCAGCTGGTAGAGCCTCTGAGAGGTGGAGCCTTGCTAGAGGAGGTGAGTCACTGGAGTGGGTCTTGGGATTTTATAATCCAGTCCCACTGGCCAGTACTAGGGAGCTCACTCTGCTAATCCCTGTGGATATGCGATGATGAGCCAGCTTCCTGCTCATGCTTTGCATTCTCCACAGTGATGAAACGTCTCCTCAAAACTGTGAGCTGAAATAAATAAACCCTTTCCTGTCATCAGCCATTTCTGGTTGGGTGTTTTGTCCCAGCAACAGGAAGGTAACTGTCACACTTCCCTTCCACCCACAGCCAGCTCTCACCCAAGTCTTCTTAGCTCTGCAACTGAAAACTCATGTACTTGTCCCTAAAAATTTTCAATAAGGAGAAAGGAAGGTACTGCTCTTCCCACCCCCACCCCCGTCCCCTTTGACAGAAGCAAAGAGTTAAACAACAAATAGTTAAAGGCAGTTCAGCAAATGATTGGAGCCTCATTGCTTCTCTATAAACATTGACAGGAGCTATGACATCATCTTTACACAAACATCTGTAAAACCATGAGACACCTCACATACGTTACTCTATCTCCTGGTTTTGATGCTTTGACCGTCGTAAATCATAATAGCTGATCTAGTTGACTCAAATTTTATGAATGCAAGTGAAAAAAATGTTTTTGTAGGAAAATAGTCCTATCAAAGATAAAACGGATCAAGTCGGGCATGGTGGCGCACACCTTTAATCCCAGCAGTCAGGAGGCAGAAGTAGGACTGCCGTGAGTCCAAGGCCACCCTGAGACTACAGAATGAATTCCAGGTCAGCCTGGACTAGAGTGAGACCCTACCTCGAAAAACCAAAAAAAAAAAAAAAAAAGATAAAATGGATCAAATCAGTCCAAGGCTTAATTTTTCAGCAAACCTTCAGAGGCTCACCAAACATCAAGGACAACTGAGACGTTACCAACACCTGACTGAGGGGCTGAGGTCGGAGCTCAGGGGTAGTTACTTAACTCGCAAGCATGAGGTCTTGATTCCCAGCATAGGAAGGAACAAAATGGAACTCTTTTTGTTAGCTTACTGTCTGTAATGACAGCACACAGGAGGCTAAGGCAGGAGGATCACAAGTTCCAGATCAGTTGGCCCACACAGTTTCAGGCAAGCCTGGCATTACAAGGAGACCATTTATCAAGTATATACTTGATTACAAATACATACACACATGTCCCATACAGTGTTGTACGGGACATTCCTATTACCCCCATTTCACACAGACACTTTGAGAACTTGCCCCAGGTCACAGAGAGCCAGTGTTCAGCCCAGATCATTGGGCTTCAGAACCAAAACCTGGAACAAGGACTTTACGTGATGGAGGACACCATGCTACAGAAGACAGCCATGGTTCACTTGACAATCCAAAACCAGAAGACAGGCTGTCACATGATCAAAAGAGAATGTGGACACAGCGGAGCAGGGTCCCACCAGAAGGTAACAGGACATCTGAGGTGCAGCCTACTCAAGGTAGAAGTGGACAAACGAAATCCTCTCGTCCTAACTCTCAAGGTGGGTCACTACTTTCTCCTAAGACATCAATCTCTTCTGTGGATTTAGGTCCCACAGGTTACCTCCCATCACCTCCCAGTGCCCCTCCCCCACCCTCCAGTGTCTCTGTGGGTGATGGCTTCTGATACCAGCAGTGTGTAGAATGGACATGTACCACGTGCCAGACACTGAACGTAGACTTCTGACTTGGCAAAGGGATGCTCCTCCGCAATTGGATTCTTTTTTTAAAAAATATTTTATTTATTCATTTTCAGGCAGAGAGAGAGAGAGAGAGAGAGAGAGTGCACCAGGGCCACCACCTTGTGGGTCTGGCTTATGTGGGACCTGGGGAATTGAACCCAGGGCCTTAGGCACTGGAGGCAAGTGCCTTAACCGCTGAGCCATCTCTCCAGCCCATTTTTTAAAAATATTTTATTTATTCATTTTCAAGCAGAGAGCTAGAGAGAGAGAGAGAGAGAGAGAGAGAGAGAGAGAGAGAGAGAGAGAGAAACAGGGCCACCACCTTGTGGGTCTGGCTTATGTGGATCCTGAGGAATTGAACCTGGGGCCTTAGGCACTGGAGGCAAGTGCCTTAACCGCTGAGCCATCTCTCTAGCCGCAACTGGATTCTTACCCAAGAAGGAAGATGAGAATAATGAAAAGAAACCCTGGAATTTATGGTTTTAAAGAATGAAAATGGGAACAATGAAAAGAAATCATGGAATTTATGATTTTATGCTTTTCCCTTGATGAGCAATAAAATAAAATGTTAAACAATAAGTACAGAAAAATGGCTATTTTAGGAAAGTAGATCTTATTCAAATTCAGAAGATATTGGTCAACAGAGAAGCAGCTTTCTCAGACACAGCTCATTTATCAAGTTGGGCACAAGCCCAGTTTTAAAGCTGTAAAAAAGCATATTATTACAGTGGCCACTGAACTAAGACAGGAAAACCCAATTTCTTGAAAAAAAAAAACACCTCATTTTTCATAAATGTATGGTTTCAGCAAGTGGCAGCTTAAAGATGAAGGAGGAAAGACTAGAAAGATTAGGGGATGGGGCCAAAAGATGACCCACTCACCACTAAACTTCTCCTGGGATGAGCAGGGTTAATCTTTCTACAATAACACAGGGCCCAGCCAGGCGTGATGGCACACGCCTTTAATCCCAGCACTCGGGAGGCAGAGGCAGGAGGATCGCCATGAGTTCAAGGCCACCCTGAGACTACAGAGTGAATTCCAGGTCAGCCTGGACTACAGCGAGACCCTACCTCGAAAAACCAAAAAATAAATAAATAAATAAATAAAATAACACAGTGCCCAAAGAGCAGTTGTAATACTTGTTTCTACGTGAATAAAATATCGGTTTGAGAAGATAGCAAACCTGATGTCATTATTCAGTTTGAGCACACTTATAATTGCCATTTTATAAAGTTCTTAAAATGACTCGGAAGTCTTCGCCCGTATCATAGCCTGAACAAGCCACCTTCCCGGCCTCACTTATCGGGGTGGCAGGCAGGAGGAAGGACATTTCTGTGGCCTGACGAGTTCACACATATGCGATGCTCGTACCTGTACCAAGCTTGGTTGTCATGGAGACCATCTAGGAGAAACCACTTCAATGCCAGACCTTCAACCCTATGAAAACGCTGCCTTAACTCCTGGGTTCACTTAAAACTTGGAAACAAACACTGTAGCACCCATCATTATCTGTAAAGCACTCTATAACCCATGGGCTTTATAGAAAAGAACAGTGTTGACTTCACTTTTTGAAAGGTCTTGACATTTCATTGCTATCAAACATGCAGAGACACCACACCAATCTACGGGATTCTGCCACCTAGCAGGTAGTCATGGCGACAGAAATCTACACTCAAGTCTGCAAGACGATAAATGCCAAAACTGAGGAGCTGGGACCACACCTGCTCGGTGCCGGCTCCGGCTCCTGCTGGGCCGTCTGGTGGTTGGTTGGTTTTTTTAAAGTTCAGCTAATTTCATCTTTTCCTTTACGTTACCTGAAGATTATCACCAAAATAGCATTTTGAAAACCCAGCAAGTGGTGACATTACAAAGTGCTAGAGCAATAAAAAAAAAAGCCTGAAGTAGACAGAAGGGAAGGAACTTTGATTCCCACCCAGGGAGAAGCATGCACACACACTTGATTGGCCCAGGTCTCTCTCACGGGCCTCCAGGAGCTGAGTCCAGAGAAAGGCCTGGCCGTCAGCAGCTCTGACAGACTCTGGTAGAAGATCACATGTCACCAGTGCAAAAAACGGTCCCTGGCTACACACAGCGCAAATGGTAACTTGTCGTTCTGGAATATATGTGAGTCACCTGTGAAACGGAGATGGGTCCCCAGGTGTGACTGTCAAAAAGGCCTTCGCCTTGAAACCCATAGCTTCGTTTCCCATAATCCCGTCTGACTGTTGGAATGTTCCATTGAGGGTTCAAGGCTAAGCACGACCATGGCAGCAAAGAGGCTTGGGTTTGAGGGACTGTCGGAGCCGCTGGCCCTTTAAACTGAAATTGGGACTAGGAGCAGAAGGTGGTTTTGTTCTGTCCACGTGGGAAGGAGAGGGGAGCCTCGAGGTGTGAGCAGCACAGTCCAGTTGAATAACAAAACAAAAGATCTTTCTGAATTTGTCAGAACTGTAATTTTTGCAGGGGACTTCCATGCAAATATGCGACATTTGTTTTAGGTCTCCCAAAGCAGCCAGGCGTCTAGACCATCCCTCCCCGGAAATACTGATGATGCAGGAGGAGCACTAGACAATCAAGGAACACGGATTACAATAAATAGTGAGAAGCATACTAAAATAAACCCTTAAACAGCCCAAGCCAAAATCGTATGAAATGAGCTATCAGGACAATAAAATTCACACTCGTGTGAAAAGTGAACTCACGAGAGTCCTAAATACACTAGTCCTATAGACCCTCATTCGGGTCAAGAAACCCTAAGATACTGGGCGGAGGGATGGGAGAGGCGTAGCTCTCTCTAAAGTAAGTGATTAGAAAATTTCCCCTAAGATTTTCTCCACGCAGCTTTCTGAGCAAACGTGTGGGTGTGAAACAGAATGTGACACTTAGATGTGGTTACATCGAGGGGAAGGAATTCAAAGTGCAGGCTCCGCTTGGGTAGTTTTGGAAATCAGCTTTACAGTCATTAGAAACGTCCAAACTTTAATGGCCCTTTTTATAGCAGGAAAAAAATTACAGTTCTGACAAATTCAGAAAGATCTTTTGTTTTGTTATTCAACTGGACTGTGCTGCTCACACCTCGAGGCTCCCCTCTCCTTCCCACGTGGACAGAACAAAACCACCTTCTGCTCCTAGTCCCAATTTCAGTTTAAAGGGCCAGCAGCTCCGACAGTCACATAATTCTTAGACAAGATAATTAATCATTCTGAATCTGTTTCTCAGTTTGTAAGGCAGGGATAGAAAACCCCTTTCAGCATGAGTCTTAGAAACTTCCTTGAAATAAAAGTAGAAGCTTCAAAGCTCACCTGTACTCACAGTACTCGGGAGGCTGAGGCAGGAGGATTATGAATTTGACACCAGCCTGGGCTTCATAGATCTTATCTCCTGTCTCAGATACATGTAGACACACACACACACACACACACACACACACACACACACACACACACAGAGTAACAAATATTTTGAAATATACCTGTGGCTATATTGCTCTATTGGGAATTCATAAAACAAATCTAGAGTTACAAAAGGAAATATTAGAGCAATACTGTCTCATTTTGCTTAATTTACCCCATTAAAGTTATATGACCATTAAATTCTTTTTCAAAATATATTTTTTTTTACTTTTTAAAACATATTTATTGTCAATAATTAGATACATTGTATGGACAAATCTTGTGGCGGTACCCCATTTCCCTTCTCCCTGTCCCCAACCCACTGGGGGTCCTTCTTGTTGGGCATACTGGATCATTCCATGGGGGAGGGGTTATGAATTGTACAAGAGGTAGCCAGATTTTCTTATTATTTATCTGCAAGCACAGAGAGAGAGAGGGAGGGAGAGAGAAGGGGGAGAGAGGGGGAGAGAGAGGAGAGGGAGGGAGAGGGGGGAGGGAGAGAGAGTGGGGAGGGAGAGA
>PVHP010020550.1:0-19225 GCA_004024765.1 Zapus hudsonius | reverse complement strand
GATGTGTGAACATTTCTTCCCAAAACCAAATATCCATTTCAAAATGCAAACCTATCTATGCTCGCTGCTACCATGAGGTTGAGGTTCCTGTTGGATCACAGGCAACACCACTTCACCGCCGCTCACCGCTCGACTCATCCGAGTGGGGTCAACACTGTGGCTCAATTCCCTCTCTGATCCCTCCTGCGGGTTGTGCACCCAGAGATCCTTCTGGTATACAGATGTGAGTCTTGCCTTCCAGGCAAGGAGCAAATTTGTTTGATGTACGCCCCTCTCAATTGAGTCCCAAATCTTTTGCCATCACCTTCGCCACACCCTGTCCTGCACACTTCCAGGGACAGCTCTCATGCTGTCATTTCTTGTGATCCAGTCTCTAATTTCTGGCCATTAATGAGATACGTGGACCTTCCAGGTCCAACGTTTCTCTCGTCACTTTCCTGGTCTGGAAACCCACTCCACACTCACTGCTTTCTCTAGCTGGAGAACAGTTCATCCTTCAAGGCCAGCTTAAATCTCATTCTTCTACAAGGACTTCCCAATGAGTCAGTCATTCCTGGAGGGGGTGGGAGAACTCCCAGGCTCCTTGGTTCCCAACTCCATCCGAGCTATTAAAACTTGAGGACAAGCCGGGCGTGGTGGCGCACACCTTTAATCCCAGCACTCGGGAGGCAGAGGTAGGAGGATCACCATGAGTTCAAGGCCACCCTGAGACTCCATAGTGAGTTCCAGGTCAGCCTGGGCTAGAGCGAGACCCTACCTCAAAAAACCAAAAAAAAAAAAAAAAAAAAAAAAAAATCTTGAGGACAACATTGAAAAGGTCTAAAGTTTAGAAATAATTCCTAAAAGTGCCTTTTTAAAACCAAAATCCCAGGTACTTTATACTTCCTTTAAAAACTATTTTTATTTATCTAAACATTGTGTATACACGGACTTGCCCAGGGCCTCTTGCTGCTGCAAATGAACTCCAGATGTGTGCGCCACTTTGTGCATCTGGCTTAATGTGGGTACTTGGACATCAAAACTGGTCCACTGACTTTGCAAGCAAGTGCCTTTAACTGCTGAGCCATCTCCCCAGCCCTAAACTTCCTGTTGACTAAATACACACACACACACACACACACACACACACACACATATCCAGGAAACTGTCAACAAAAAGCCTTTCTACAGAAAAATTCAGAAACCATCCAATTTATCCATACAGACCTGATCTCATTTTGAAATATCTGGTGCTGTCGTGACAATTTTTAAATGTCAAATGAATTTCAAGGAATAGCCAAAAAAAAAAAAAAAATCAAGTCTCTTGTAAGTTTCCAAGATACCATTTTTACTTTTATAAGTCTTTTCTTTATAACTGTACAAAAATTTTTAGAATTCAATGGGGAAATAAGTCTTCATTTCAAAAACTGACTTTGAAATGGGGAAATAAAAACATGTTATTTCCAGGCACTAGCCATAATAATAACAATAACTTCTATTTCCTAGAGACTGTTGCCAGGACTGCTCTGGGCACTCCCTCCCTGGGGAGCTGAGTATTTAAAAATTACAGCCATCCTATCAACTGGGACTTACTTATTCAGTATTCCTGTTGTTCAGATAAGGAAGCTGATAACAGAGATCAAGGACACGAACTAGACAACATCAGGCTAGGACCCAAGTCCAGATCCTTGTACTCTGGACCATTGGGGGGGGAGTAGGAGAGAAGATTCCTCTATACAGTAAGCCTACCTCAGGCTGTCAAGGTCCCAGAGGAAGCCGGCTTTGACCAGGGCAAACTCTCCTACAATGTATTTACTTGTATATGTGTGAGCATGTGTGTGCCTGGTTGGTTATATGTGTTCATATACACGAGGGTGCACATGTGTGTGTCTGTGGGAGCATGTGTGCCTGGTTGGGTGTATGTGTTTATATATTGTGGTAGTTTGAATAATGTCCCTCAAAAGAATTAAGGATTTATTAAAATTATTCATTGTCTCCAGGCTGGAGGAAGTGCCCCTTTGGCCCAGCCTCCTGGGGACTGACCCTTTCTAATTTGGATGGAAAATTCTAAGGATAGATATGCAAAAGAAGAGCCAGAACCCTAGTCTGGAGATCTGCATTTTGTGAATTACAGTGTGTTACAGTGTGCTTGCTTGGCGCTGGTGGTGGGCTTCTGCCTCTGTCTCTGCTTGGATCTGGGAAAAGGGGCCAGCCTTCCCTTAACTTCTTCCCCTGGATCTGTTTCATAAATATTTTCCTCCCATAATCGTGCATGGTTTGGAGATTCATCCCAGCAGCGTGTGGCTGATGACGACATATATGTCTGGTCGCACCTGTGTGTGTGTGAGCATGTGTGAGCATGTGTGCCTGGTTGTGTGTATATGTTCATATGCATGTGGGTGCACATGTGTGTGGGGGGTGCACATGTGGGGGGGTACACATGTGCATGCAGGCACCTAGAGGCAAGAAGACAGGTGTCATCCTCAGAACACCACCCCTGTTTTTTAAGGCAAGGACTCTCCTTGGCCTGGAGCTCGCTAATTAGGCAAGGCATGCCGGCCTGTGAGCCCAGGGATCTCCTGTCTGGCTGCCTCAGCACAAGGACTACATGTGTGTACTCTACACTTGACACTGTGACCTGGGTTCTGGAAATGTCTCTAATACTTGTTTTACATTGAGTGTATGTATATGTGTGTGCATCATATGTGTATATCGTGGGTGTGAATTATGTGTGTGCACCATGTGTGTGTGCCATGTTGTGTGTGTATGTGTTAGGATGTGTATACCATGTGTGTATACCATGTGTATACCTCATGTGAGTTTACATTGTGTGTACATCATGTATGTGTACAACTCTGTGTACACTGTGTATACACCATATGTGTGTATCATGTACATCATATATGTACATCATGTGTGTACATCACACAAGGGTGTGTACATAATATGAGTGTGTACAAGGTGTGTGTACATCATATGAGTGTACATCATGTATGTACATTGTGCAGGTACATCAGATGTGTACATTGTGTGTGTACCATGTTAGTATGCCTTGTATCATGCATGTAACTGCCTACGGCATGCACAGAAGTGAGAGGTGGTCAGGGGTCCTGCACCACTCTGTGTGTTTCCTTGAGACGGTCTCTTACCAATTCTGGAGCAAGCTTCTGTGATTCCCATCCTCTCTCCCTTGCAGGACTAGGGGTACAGCTCTCTTAAGGAGGTGGAGGAGCGCTAGCTACACCCCAGGACCCCGCCCAGCTGTGCAGTCCAGGCTCCACCCTCCTGAAGCAGTGCTTAGCAATGACTGCTCACAGCAATGTGCTACCAGGGCACCTGTCAGACGCATATGTCATCAGACGTAAGGCTCTCTCACTTCCTCTCCTTCCCCCCAACTTCCACTCCTGTCACAGATGGCAGCCCCTAGCAGACACTGATGAGGAGAACAGGTGGCGCTTGGGGCGGGAAGATGCCCAGAGCAGGTGACAGATGCCCAGAGCAGGTGACGCAGGAATGTAGAAGGAGCACAGGTGCAGGGAGGAGGGCCTGAACTCACTTTGAAACAATCTCAGAGTGAGGCGGCCATGAGGAATACATCTTCATCCAACAGCCTCGTGGAGCAGAAACAGTCTGGGGCCTAGGCTAGAATCGTGTGGATTTCTTTGCAGTTCACCACTCTGTCCTGATGACCTTGAACCCTCTGAGAGGCTGGCATGGCGCGCTGAAGTTTCCTGCCATGAGCACAGGTGTGCAGCAGGAAGGCTGGGGTCTCGCACCTCCTCTGGGCTACAGTGTACTTTGACAACCAAGTAACACCAGTCCCTTCTCTAGACAGCTACAAAAGCACTGTGAGCATCCAGAACAAGCACCCAGAAGGCAGTGAGCGAGGCTGGGCTGCTGTCCAAAGGTTGTGGCGGTGTGTGGCACATTGCAGTCCAAGGTGGCCTGCACTTGGGGAGGAGACAGCCAGGCAATGGATGTGATCCTTTCATCCTGCTGGATGGATCTGAACCGGAGCCCACAGGTTGCAAGTAGCGCCCTGGCCAGCATGAAGGACAGGGGGGATGCCACCGAAGAAAACTGTCCCCAAGTAGTGACACTGAATGTTTTCCCTTCCTTATCAATGGGAAGAGAGGAGAGGTTCGCTTCTGGTTAAGTCGATAGAGTAGGAGCAACACCAGCCTAGAGACGTGGGAACACACAAGGCTCCTCTCTCACTACATACCCTGGAGTGCAGATCTCATTTCACTATTTAGACAAATACCTTCTTGATGTGTCAAAGGTCAGGTCATGCCTAAAGCCACTGCACACAGCTGGACAGCAAACTCCCTGGAGAAAGTTTTTTTCTATGAAAAATGAATCATTTGTCTCTTAGAACTCCTAGAACTCTAAAATTCACTTTTTAAAGCTAATATAGAGTTGCCTACCACCAATTTCCAGAAAATCCAAACACAACGTTGAACCCCAAAAATTATGATGACAAGGAAATATTTCCAGTGTGCTTCAGTGGGGAGCTAAAGGAAGAAAAATGTTTGCCAAGATGCCCCGACTCAAACTCAATCTGCTTCCTTGGGTTCACTTCTACAGTGAACACAAGTATTTATCCAGCCCATATGGATGCCTGGAAATGTTAGTGGCTGAGCTTAAAACAAAAATAAATTCAACTATGCCAGCATTTCAGGAATTTATAGCCAAAGCCCACAGTTAAAACGTGCCAAAAATCTCATTCTAACTAAAGAACATTTTCAAGCTTTCCCAGAATGAACACTTTTACCATAATGATCACAGGCTCCGAAGCATTTAATTGGTCACTGGCACCTGGGAGAAACAGTGACCTCAAGTCCTCGCCAAGATGGTAAGCCTGCCATGTTGAGAGGTTGACCACAATCCAGACTACACGTGAAAGTCTTCCTTCCTAGCCAGACTCTGGGGCAGAACCATGTGCCCAGCCACAGGCTTGTCCCATGGAGCAAGTGGACCCTCGTATCTATGATGCAAATGCCCTGACATGAGTGGGTGTCTACGCCTCACCTGTGGTGGTCTGAGTGCCTGCGCCTCACCTGTGCTGGTCTGAGTGCCTGCGCCTCACCTGTGCTGGTCTGAGTGCCTGCGCCTCACCTGTGCTGGTCTGAGTGCCTGCGCCTCACCTGTGCTGGTCTGAGTGCCTGCGCCTCACCTGTGATGGTGTGAGTGTCTGCACCTCACCAGTGATGGTCTGAGTGTGAAATGCTTCCCCAGGCTCCTGCATTAAATCCCCAGGTAGCAGTGCTGATCAGGAAGCTTGTAGAACTTTGAGGAGAAAATTCACTTTTTAACTTACCTTAAAGGTAAAAACATTAGACACTTAAGCATTAAGTGTTCTCAAAGATAATTAAATCCACAAAATGGAACCAAAGCCATGAGAATTTCTTTGTATATATTAATGTGTTACTGGTGAATAAAAATAAACCCTCCATTTTCTCTCAGCAAATTTCTACTGGTTTTTGCTTAAAACAACACTAGGTTGCATTGCCGTTAAGACACAGTCTGCTAATTTTTGTCAGTTGCTGATATTTCTCAAGCAATTTATTTGAGTTTCTTCTTCCACCCCCACACACTCCTCCTCCTGGATTCCAAAGTCTGCCAAGTTCTAAGAGGAAAACGTTTCATTTTGTATAACAACCATCTGAACTCTGATTTCCTCTGGGTGAAGAGTGTTCCTTTTTTAAAAAAATATTTTATTTATTCATCCTCAAGGAGAGAGAGAGAGAGAGAGAGAGAGAGAGAGAGAGAGAGAGAGAGAGAGAGAGAGAGAACACCATGGCCACCACCTTGTTGGTCTGGCCCATGTGGGACCTGGGGAATTGAACCCAGGGCCTTAGGCACTGGAGGCAAGTGCCTTAACCACTGAGCCATCTCTCCAGCCCAAGAGTGTTCCTTTTTATGTACACGTCGTAGTTAGTCACACACTGCTGGGATGAACCTCCAAACCAGAAACAGTTACGGGACAGATCCAGGGAAAGTTCCACAATGGTACAAGTGGCTGGCAGAGAGAGAGAGACAGAGACAGAGATGAGAGAGAGGGGAGAGAGAGGGGGAAGAGAGAGGGGGAGAGAGAGAGAATCTCCAACACCTCACATACCAGCAAACAGGCAGGGAGAGGGGAGAAAAAACTTTTCTTCCCCTCCAGCTTCCTTCTATCCTGCCCCCCACTCTGGAGGAGGAACCTCCTCCTTAAATTAATCCTTCCTGGAAGCAACCTCAGAGACCCACCCAAGATTATGGTGGTTTACTAAACAACAGCCCAAGTTGACAACAAAACTTAACCATCACGGCACATTACAACACTTTCCCCCTCGTGTTGAGTTATTCAACCTTAAGAAGCAAATGTAAAACACACAGTAGTAACGGATGAATATTTTTGAGATGATTTTTCCAGAGTGGAAAAGCAACCTAGATTTTGCCCTGTGGTGGGGAGTGAGGAGCCCGGGAGATGAGCTAGACCAAGCCTAGTAGGAATTAAGATCTGTGCTTGTAGAACCTAATATTCATACATCAGTTAGTTCTCAGTGTTTTCCATGCATGTCTCTATAACCACTCTGTTTCCTTTTTCTGAAAGTTATGACCATCAGTATGAAGATATCTTAAAAAGTTAGAAATGGAACTCCCATGACCCAGCTGTACGTACGCTAAAGGCTTCACACTCCACTACAGAGACACTTGCGTATCTATGGTTATAGACTCTATCACAGCCAAGAACTGGAATCCGCCTATACACCCATTGACAGGTAGATAAACAGATAATGAAAAGGCAGTAAATATACACAATGGAATTCTACTCAGCAGTACAGAAAAAAATGAAATTTACTGAAAAAAATGGATAGACCTGGAAAGAATTAAATATTAAGTGAAGAAACCCAAACTCAGAAAGCCCCAAACCACATGTTCTCTTTGGTATGCAGATCAGTGTCTGCACATGTGTGGCTATAGGGAGCGGGTTGGGGGTAGGACCTATGAAGACAGCCTGGGAACCAAGCTCAAGCCAAGTGTGAGCAGGAGGGAGCGGGCGGGAGGGGAAATGGGAGGAGAGGACGTTTGGGGGGAAGAAAAGGGGACAAAAACCAACTAAAGGCATTTCTGAAAAAGGCCAAAACGAACCGCGCATCTATCTCTGTATGCCAACTAAAGAAATAATAAATAAAACAATCATTTCCTCTTCCCCTTTGTAAATAGCCTTGACTGCAGAAGTTACAAAGTTCTAGATTAGGTAACACTTAAGAACCACGGGTTGGTCCGAGCGTAGTGGTGTTTACAACTAATGGATCACAACCAGTTACAGATTTCTTGGGCTGGAGAGATGGCTCAGCGGTTAAGGCACTTGCCTCCAGTGCCTAAGACCCTAGGTTCAATTCCCTAGTACCGACATAGGCCAGACCCACAAGGTGGTGGCCCTGGCTCGCTCACTCTCGCGCTCTCTCTCTCTCTCTCTCTCTCTCTCTCTCTCTCTCTCTCTCCTTGAAAATGAATAAATAAAATAAAAAATAAAAGAACCACAGATGCACTCATTTTCCTTCCACCTGAGATGTAACACCTACTGCATCAGCTATGAGGTCACACCGTGACACATCTCAAAGCTGGTAAGGGAAGCCCGGATGGCTCTTTCCAGAACGTTCTTCCCCACGTGAAACGCTGTCACTAAAGGAACATCGGCTCACTGCTCCAAGTCCTAGCGTTGCAGAGAATACTGAAAACTGGAATCATATTCACTAACTCTTTCCATCTTACCGAGTTTTAAGTCATTAATGAGTTTTGGGTTGCTTGTTTCTCATTTCAAGAATCAATTTAATCTTGTTAAGACGTTCTGAGGATGCCAGGTCCACATAGCTGTGAGACTAATCATACATTAGCTGTCCACAAACCTCATCGACCCCCCCACCCTCCGTGGGCACACCCTCCCGCCAGCAGGGTCATGCACAAGGACCCCAACTGACCAATTTACCTTCCCATGCTGGCGACCATCCTCTCTGCAACACCCACCTCAACACCATCTGTTAGGTCGGAATTCAGGCAACACCCTGGTCCCCTTCCCCAACCAGCCTCAAGGGACGTTTCAACACCAAACCGAAGCCTCCTGAACAGGAGATAACGCCCCCCACCTGCTTGTCTCTGTCTGGCGGGAGGCAACTGTCCTTCCAGATGCTGAGAGCTACGTGACCACCTGGGTCCTTCCCCCAAGCTGGACGTTCCCCTTAGAAGCAGGATCTTGATCTGGCCTTTCGCTCTCTTCCATTTGGGAGACAGCCTGGAGCTGGGGGTCCCTTGTCCCTTTCCTTCTGTTAAAGCTTTTCCTTTCAGAGCCGTCTCTCATGGTGGTCATTTCCATTCTAACACCATCCACCACCCTGAATGTTCCAAGGACTGGGAGAGGCCGTACTGTCCCGAGAAACAGCCAGAAGCCCACCCTGCAGCCCCCCTCGGCCGCACTTCTCCAGAAGCGGTAGCTGCAAGTCCCCCGACACCTCCAGGGAGACCCAGGAAAGTGGAGGAAATTCACCCCGAAATGGATCCTCTTCTCCTCAAGCCAAACACACTCTTTACAAGTCTGAAAGCCTATTTCTGCCAGCCTCCGCTGAAGACCCGACAGGAGTCAAGGTTGTCAATGCATCCTCCAGGATCATCGGCTTCCATCGTGACGTGTGCAGGCACATCTAGCCAAATACATACATAATATACATATAATCTTCCCCATAAATTATGTCAGTGCTGTGGGCGTGAGGCACACGTGCCCCACCTAAGCTCGGTCTTCAATCCATACCAGTGAGGCCGATGGTTGCCTCCCACATCTGTATTTTCTAGCCCTATGAGATCACTCAAGACCCTGATTCTTCCAGAAAAATAAATAAATAGAAGCAAAACCGTAGAATGAAAACAAGTTCAACTCACTGCGCAGCAAGTAACTAACCTACCTTTAACACTGCCTCGCGCACAGGCACTCTTAAATACTGGGTTGACTTCTTCCTCCTCTCACCATGGTCTCCCCGATCCTGTTACCTATGAAAGTGCTTTCAAAGCTTTCTAGGTACAGGGCTGGGGCCATGGCTCAGCAGTTAAAGGTGCTTGCTTGCAAAGCCTGCTGGCTCATGGTTTGTTCCCTAGTGGCCATGAGAAACCAGATGCACAAAGTGGCACATGTATAGAGTTCATGGGCAGTGGCAAGAGGCCCTGGCATGCCCCATTCTCTCTCTCACAGAAACTCCCTTTCTCTCAAGTAAATAAATATAAATATTTTTAAAAGATGCCCAGTGCTGGGCTGGAGAGATGGCTCAGCGGTTAAGGCCCTTGCCTCCAGTGCCTAAGGCCCTGGGTTCAATTCCCCACATATGCCAGACCCACAAGGTGGTGGCCCTGGTGTGCTTTCTGTCTCTGTCTCTGTCTCTCTCTCTTTCTGTCTCTGTCTCTCTCTCTCCTTAAAAATGAATATTTAAAAAAAATTTTTTAAAAGATGCCCAGTTCTGTTAACACCAAGTTTAATTTTCCTGCTCATGTTGTTTTCTGCAGTAAAGATGGATATGTCCTGACAAAACAAATCAGGTTCCTAAGAATTCATCTTATCATGTGATTACTTGTATGTGTATAATAAATTGATCACACACATGAACTCTCCACAAATTATTAAAAAGTAAACAGCGTGTCAAATTCGTGTCAGTTTAATCAAAATTTCTAGTCGATTTTCGAATTCAAAAAACAAAAAAAGAAAAAGGCTCTTCGACCTCATCTAGAATGAGGTCCAATATGGATCACAGGGCTAAGGCAAAGCCAGAGCTTTACTCCCTAAGACAACATGACAGACAGGACCACCCCAGCGCAGCTGTCTCTGGCCCTGCGTCCGTCCCAAGAGCTGAGGACCTCAGGTGTGTCAACCGCTCATGGAAACCGGGTGGCCTCGCTGGTCACCACGACTTCTACACAGTTCTTGCCGTGGGTCTAGACAGCCTACTAAGTGCTGATCACAAGGGAAAAACAACAAAACAGCAAAAGAATGAAATCCTAACCCGTGTCAAGGCCAAGTGAATATTTCCAAATCCCCACGGAGCACACTTAACGACTTTATCCTCAGTAAGGGAAACATTTCCCTGATTTGGCTCAAGTGCCTCGCCATGACTTTCAGGAGTTAGTCAACAGGAATGATCTGATGTGAGCTGATCATCCGGGCTTCCTATCCTGGCAGGAGCCGCATCAGAGCTGCCAAGGCTTGGGGATCTTAAGCCACCTGGGTGACACCCAGGGCCAGGAGCTCAGTGCTCTCGCCTTTCTCTCTCACTGACATGGTTTTTTCCCTGGCCTGCTGTAATCATGCATTTTAGACCCTGTCTTCCTCTTGTTTCTCTGTAGCATCTATTTTTCTTTTTGTTGACAACCGTCTAATGTGCCTGGAAACTGCTAAGCATATCTATGGTTCACTTGGGATCGTCTTAATACTTTTGCAGATGGCTCGAAGCCTTTAGAAGAAAAAAAAAACAAGTCATGAACTCTAAATCATTCTTCCAAATTGCTACACTGATACATAAAATACACTTGAGGAACCATAGTCATTTCTCTCTAGACAGCAGAGCCGTTAATGAACCTGGGCACGGATCCCAGGTTCATTTTCTTCTGGCACAATGAGTGTCTCCATTATCTAGGACGCCCACCTTCGTTTGGGTTCCTACCAAAACACCTTGAGACTCGGTTTCTATGTCGCGTGGGATGGTTTATTCGGAAGATGAGCCCAGGGAGTGGGGCTCAGGCAGGGAGTCCAAAAGGATCAAGAAAAGCCAATGATGTGAGTGGTGGGGGGAAGTCACTAGGGTTCCGTCTTAGAACTGTCCCACAGAGGGAAGAAGGTACTCTTGTTTTCTCCCTCCAGGCTTTCCCTGGATCAATCCCTGGCATTATGACACCCACACTAGCCTGCTGTGCTCCAGGGGAGGACTCTCCCACAGGGCTTACAAAGTGATTGCATCAGGCAGGTCTGCAGAGACCCAGTACCTGAGGCAGGAGGCTGTGTTCACCACCAGGGCACTGAGAAGCCAGCCCAGGACTAATAGCAGAATTCACCGTAGCAGTCCACCACCCAACTCCTGCCTTAAGCAAGCTGCTGGGACCGGCTGGTTCACCTCTCCACAACTCCCTCCAACCCCACGTCATCAAAGATAACCCTCCCTGTCGTCCACTGCACACAGCATGGGTGAGGGTCCCACCAGGCCCTCGCTGTCTCTTCTACCTGTCTAAACTTACTAACCCAGGTTTTCTCTTTCCCTGGCGTCCTCTCTTCCCTAATACATATCTTCCCCAGGTTTCCTTTCTCTCCCCTTTCTTCAAATTCTCCCTACCCTGGGAGAACCATGCCAGGAACTACTAAAGTCTAAAATACCGTCCTTTGCTATGGCTTCCACTCTCCTCTGAGTTACTCTAGTCTTGATGGCAAACTGTCCATTTTAAAGATGTATTTAGTGAGTGGGGCAGGAATCCTCAGCCCTGTTTTCCCAAGGGTGGAAACTGAGATCCAGGCTTCTCTCCTAATTTCCTCCAAGCTCACTGTAGTGACCACTAACCAAAGACCACCATCAACACACAGGGAAACGTCCTGAATGTTCCTCGCACCACACCCACGGGGCCATCTCCAAAGAGAGCACTTGAGCCTGGCTACAGCAGGCAGGTTTGGGGTGGGAGTTCTCAGGAAGTAGGGTAAGTGTTAATTAGACTAGCAAATTTAATCTGGAATGGAGCCCAGGAGAGCTGGGCTGAAGTCTCGGCAGGTAGGGAAAGCCTGTAATCCCAGCCCTCCTTCAATGAGTAGGGGGAATCTCACCAGCTGGCTAGCCTGGCAAAGACAGCCATGAACAAGGTAGATGGTGAGGACAGGTATCTCAAGTTGTGCTCTGACCACCAAGGGGGCACCATCTCTCTCTCTCTCTCTCTCTCTCTCTCTCTCTCTCTCTCTCTCTCTCTCTCTCTCTCTCTCTCTCTCATACACACACACTTTTTTTAAAGCTATTAGGTAATGTGCTGGAGAGATAGCTTGGCAGTTAAGGCACTTGCCTGAAAAGCCTAACAACCCAGGTTCAAGTCCCCAGTACCCACATAAGCAAGATGTACAAAGTGGTGAATGCATCTGGAGTTCATTTGTAGTGGCTCGAGGCCCTGGTGAGCCCATTCATCCATCTCTCTCTCTCTTTCTCCCCTCTCTCTCTCTTTGTCTGTATGTCTCTGCTTGCAAACAAGTATTTTTGAAGACTATTAGGTATTTACTTAAAGAGAGTTTACAAATTTTACTTTAAGAGGATGGAGGGTTGGACGAAACTATACCAATTTGCTATGAAAGCAAGGGAAATCGGAACACAGTTTTGGACTTGACATATTAACATCTTTATCCCCCTCCTCCTTCCTGTTTTTCTGGGTTTACACACATCTCTAGTCCAAGTGGGCAAGTCAGAACTCCTTCGTGTCCTAAGTGATCACACAGAGAAGCGAGGGGCACCCTGGATGTAGAACGCCCTAGAAACTGGGCTCTTGCTGCTACAGAAATGAAGTTCTGAAGACAAAGCAGGTTTTCCAAACACGGAACACTTGTATCCATGGGTTCCTCTAGAAACGGAGACAATGCAAAACAACCCAAAATAACATACTTGAGTTCCTGGCCTTTCTCTTAAATAGAAGAGGCTAGAAACCATTTAGAAACGTTTCCCACTAAACTGAGGGACTCAAAGGCCAACACACAGAAACAAAGCCAAAAGATTTGTCAGGTTTCTTCTCCATCATGCCAAGAAAACTCTGGAATTCGATGACTCTTGTACACTCTGTAACTCTTTCTCAGGCTCTGACAAAACAAACACAAGCATTTTTCATGCTATCGAAATTAAAGACCTAATCTTTAGATAAATTACTTTAGAACTCTAGGACAATGTTAATGAGTAATTATTTTTACAATCTTTAAAAAAAAGTTACACGTTAGTACTAATTAAAGTCAATTTATTTATTTCTGGCTTGGAATGGAACTGATTCATAGATTACTTGTAGCTAAATATCGATGGTGAAAAACAAGGTAGAATGGGGGAAAAAACAATTTAAACATCTATTTTGTTAGAAACAAAAGTGAACAAACATGGCCTCGGGCAGGAGACTTGAGTAACGAGCAGAAGGTGGACGAGCAGGTCTCAGGGGAAGGAAGACAGCAGCTTCCAAGAGCAGAGGAAAACCACTCAGGAAGTGCAGGGCCTTAGATTAGCTGAGGATGGGAGAGCTGTGTGCTGGCAGAGAGAAGGATCCTGTCCCCGCATGGCGGGAGATCAGCCGGCATTTGGAAGAGAAAAATGACAGCCTGAAAAACAGTACAGTTACTCATATCCTGTGGCCTAAGAATTCGACTTGGAAAGCTTGATGGAACACGAAAGCATACAGAAGTAGACGAGGCATTTTGAGATTCATTGTAGAAAAAAGAAACATCCATCCAAGATCCATGGAGTCGGATGTGCAACGCACTATTATTTTGCCATACTCCACATATGTATGATACCATTTCAACATACTAGACCAGGGGCTGGAGAGATGGCTCAGCAGTTAAGGCACGTGCCTGCAAAACCTAATGACCCCAATTCAAATCCCCAGTACCCACGTTAAAGCCAGAAGCACAAAAAGGGCGCTCGCATGTGGAGTTCAGAAGCCCGAACCCGAGACTGGCACATTTATCACAAGCACACGTGCTTGCAAAAAATGGATGACACGGGCCGCAGAACCAGAAGATAGCACACCTGTCCCTGAGTGCTCGTGCTGCTGGCGTAGAGGAGACAAGCAGGTAGATACACAGTTAGATGGTGTCATTCAAAGCTGACTGTGAGGTAGCTTTGGACAGGTGTCCACCTGGCAAGCAGCCATGTCTTTATATCTTTTTAATTTTTATTTTATTGTCCATAATGAGTTACATTATTTAGTGGGCAAACAATGAGTTGTTATCCCTAATTCCCCGTTGCCCCTCTTCCCCATCCCCAACCAGCTGGATATCCTCCTCCATGGATCGTCTGGATCAATCCTTGTAACAGGGGACCATGGATAGCCTAGTATTCAGCCAGGTTCTCCTGGCCCAAGTGTGTTGTTACTGAGGGGTGCCCATGTCTTTATATCTTGACTGATACTTGGCCAGCTCACTAGCACGTCGCATAGCAATGCTGTTAAAGAATGCTCCAGGCTGACCAACCACTCCAATCAGAACTCAGTGCTACACAGGCTATGGGTTCACAACTCGTGGTTCTCAGCCTTGAACTCATGAGACTGTTGATGTGTGTGTGTAAATCCTAAGTGGACATCACATGTCCTGTCTGACTGCCATCTATCTTGTCTTGGGGACAGAGTCTCTCACGGAATCTGGATCTCACCAATTGGCTGCACTAGCTAACCAGCGGGCCCTAGGGATCCTCCTGCCTTCGCCTCCTCCGCACTGGGCTTACCGGGTGCTTGCTGCTATAGCTGGCTTTTACATGGGTGCTGGGGAGCAAACTCAGGTACTCACTCCAGAATGTCTGACATTTTGTGTTGTGGGTATGAACCAGTGCATGGTCGGGCCTGACCCTCCCCTGGGTGCCAGGAGTGACCATTTCCTGTTATGACCATCAGAAACCACCCCTGGACAATCAAGTCACCCCAGGTGGGGAAGCATTGCTCTAGATCAGAAAATATAAGTCTCAGAAAACATCTGAGTGTTTTTGAAAGGAAGAAAAATACTATGAAAAGCACAACAAAAAAATGATAATGTATCTAAGCAGAATATCCTAAAGTTATCAAGCAAACTTCTAAACCCTGAGAAGGCATTAACCAGGGCTACCGTTCTTCTTGAAGAAATTTAAACGTATCTAAAGTTAGAATTTCCTTCAGTGAGCCTTGTTCCTGAGGGTGACTAAATGTCCATTTTAACACCTTTGGAGTGGAGGAAAACACCTCACATTATGAGATCAGATGTTGTCAGGGTTTGCTCCAGGTGTCCCCCACAAGCAAATGAATGTGTTCTGAATGATCGATCCGCAGCTGATAGCAGTTTTGGAATTGGAACCTTGTTGGAGCTGTGTTGTTGGGGGCGAGCTTTTGGGGTTATAAGCCAGCTTCCCCTTGCCAGTGTTTGGCACACCTTCCTGCTGATGTTTGCAGTGCTGTGGGGAGGTGATGTCCACCCTCTGCTCATGCCATCGTTTTCCCTGCCAGGATGGAGTCTCCCCTTGAGTCCGTAAGCCAAATAAACCCATTCCTCCACAGCCTCTTTTGTTTGTTTGTTTGTTTGTTTGTTTGTTTGTTTTAGGGAGGAATGGGTTTATTTTGGCCTACACTGAGGGGAAGCTCCATGATGGTGGGAAAACGATGGCATGAGCAGAAGGGTGGACATCACCTCTGCCACAGTACTGCAAACATCAGCAGGAAGGTGTGCCAAACACTGGCAAGGGGAAGTTGGCATAACCCCCCATAAGCCCACCCCTCACAACACAGCTCCAACAAGGTGCTAATACCCAAACTGCCATCTATCTCTCATTCAGAACACATTCATTTGTGGGGGAACACCTGGATCTAACCATGACAGTCCACCCCTGGCTCCCACAAACTAATGATCATACATGATGTAAAATACAACGTGTTCACCTCAACTCCATAAGTCCCCATGGTTTTTCTTTCAACTGAGCCATAATACCAAAAAGCAAACCTAATGGCACAGAACATTCACACTGCAAAAGAGAGTATTATGCATGGCGAAAACAGATTGAACCAATACAAGATTTAAAACAAACAGGGCAACATCAAACTCTATCTTCAAGTCTAATAATTCTAACCAGTGTCAAGTCTCTTGGAGTTACGATTCTGCCCCTCCAGCTCAGCTACTCATAGTCTGGGAGAACTTCATCCAGTGCTGGCAGCTCTCCTTGGCAGCCATCCCATAGTCCTGGCATTTACTGGGTCACCACTGTAACCCACGATTCATCGTCATGGCTTCATCAGGCCTCCACGCAAGCACTCTAACACACCTGCTTTACACTGCTCACGGCCATTTTAAAAAACAAAACTGTGTTGCAAATCCAATGTATTTGTTATAGTCCATAGTACCAGGTGGGCCAACTTGTTAATCCAGGGGACAAAGCATTCAGGCCCCTTACTTCAAAGAGTCTGAAATCTTCCTGCTGTTCCAATGTAGATCACCTGGCCCAATCTCAATGGCTGTCATCTCTCAAACAATTGCAGTTGGCTGGGCAGCAGTTTTTTGTTTTGTTTTGTTTAATTGTCCATAATGAGTTACATTATTTAATGGGCAAACAATAAGTTGTTATCCCCATTCCCCAATGCCCTTCTTCCCCATCCCCAATCAGCTGGATATCCTCCTCCGTGGGCAGTCTGGATCAGTCCTTGGGGCTCCGCCAGCCCTAGTGTGTTGTTACTGATGGGAGCCGTGTCTCTGGATATTCTCCTCCACCAATATTTGGGTTCTTTCTGCACAGCAGATAGAAAGCTGACTACAACAACTGGTAAGCTAAGGGTATCCTGGTCCCTGGCCCTGAAAGGAAGGAGAAGGGAGATGCAGAGGAGCTAGCTTGCAGCAGTTAAAAGAACGAGGCAGGCACTACCTGGAGTGTTCCTAAGAGAAGAGAGAGAAGAGAAGAGGGAAAGCACTGGACATCACCAAGTGAACCCACAGACCTGGGAGACGGCTCAGCAGTTAAAGGCACTGTCATGGTTTGATACAGGTGTCCCCCACAAACAATTGAATGTGTTCTGATAGATCGATCCTCAGCTGATGGCAGTTTGGGTTTTACAACCTCAATGAAGCTGTGTTTTTGGGAGCGGGCTTATGGGGTTATAAGCCAGCTTCCCCTTGCCAGTAGTTGGCACACCTTCCTGCCGCTGTTTGCAGTGCTGTGGCAGAGGTGATGTCCAGCCCTCTGCTCATGCCATCGTTTTCCCTGCCAGAATGGAATCTCCCCTCGAGTCTGTAAGCCTAATAAACCCATTCCTCCACAAGCCACTTTTGTTTGGGTTCTTTCTGTGCAGCAACTAGAAAGCTGACCGCAACAGGCACTCACTTGCAAAGCCTGATGGCCTGGGCTCAATCACCCAGTTCTCACAGAAAGTCAGATACACAAAGTGGTGCAGTGCATGTGTCCGGAGTTCATTATCAGGGACAAGAGGCCCTGGTGTACTCACACCCTCTATCTCTCTCAAGCAAATACACACTAAAAAAGAAAACCCAAGATCCAGTCCTCAGTCTTGATAATGGATTGTACAGCAGTTCAGTCTTCCCCCTGAAGTGGTATGTACTGTGTTCTCACGGCATCACACATTTCCACGACAGAACACGTGTGTTTCCATGACAGCACACATGTGTTTCTATGACAACATGCACACCCAGAAAGACTCTCAAATGTGCATGGTTGTCAGTTTACAAATGAGGTTTCCAAGTCAAAGAGACCTGGTCTGAGGGTGTAGCTTGGTGGGTGAGTGCGTGCTCGCCTGGCAGACATGAAGCCTGGGATCCACCCCCGGACTGCATTAACTGGGCATAGGGGTGCACTCCTGCAGTCCCAGTGTGGAGGCAGGAGGGGTCGGCCTTGGCTACGTGTTACATGAGACTTGTCTATAAACAAGCGTACATTAGATTAACAACCATTTAAAGCACACATTGATGCTATAAGCCTTCGGCAGCTTGAGTCCACAGAGAATATCAAGAACCAGAAATGGAGGAATCCACAGCTCAAGGATGAATGGATTTAAAAATGTGGTCGATATGCATAATGGAGTGTTTTATTCAGACTTGAAGAGGAATGAAATTATGTTGATTGCAGAAAAGTTGAGTACAACTGTAGGTCATCATATTAAGAGAAATAAACCAGACCCAGAAAGCCATATAGGACATATTCCCCTCACGTGTTCACATGCAAAATACTAGGGATCCATATGCAAAAGAGCAGCCAGCACCCAAGTCTGGCAATTCTGCTATTTTGTGAGTCACAGTGTGACAGTGTGCTTGCTGCTTCTGGAGGTGCTGAGCCTCTCTCTGCTTGGATCTGTGAAAGGGGGCCGGCCTTTCCTTAACTTCCCTTGGATCTGTGAGTTCAATAAATACTTTCCTCCCCAAAACTGTGCCTGGTTGGGAGATTCATCCCAGCGGCGTGTGGCTGACTGCGACACCATGTATGCACATAGAACATGAGAGTCAGAACAGAACTATTCAGGGGGCTGAGTAGAACTATCAGGAGGGCAGAATGTGGGTGAGTGTTGTCCAAGCACATGAGGTATTCATGAGAAGGTTTTTATGAACCCATCGCTCTGAACAATGGATACACATCGACATAAAAGCATATCACAGAAGAACTAAAGGTAGAACCAGATTCGCTCCCTCCAAGCACTTCCTACACACAGAGTCTTCAGCTCCTGGGAGGACGCCCAGGCCCACTGCCAACTAGCACTCAGTAAACACCTCAAGAATGTCAAGTTCAAGACCTTTCTGTAGAAATACAAGGGTCCCTGAGCAAGTCAGATACTTTCAGAGATCTAAATCAACAAATAAACAAACATAACACCCCTCCAAGCAACATGTAACAGAGTCTGAGCTTATTTTCCTCCTAAATCCATCCTTTTGAAGTTGTTTAGTTTAAGGGTAATTAGAAACTCTCTTCCTAAGGAAATAGCATGAAATATCAAATTAACATCCAAAGGTGATGATATACATGGTCGAATAGTTTTTTTAGCTACAAACTCTGCAAAGGAAGGTGCTCTGTGTGAGGATGGGGTTATGCTAGGCTTCGCCCACCTTCCAGGTGTTGTTTGCAAGGACTGAGGCTGGATGAAGTAGGGGGGGTATCATCAGCTACTCCTGGCAATGGTCAATGGTCCCAGAAGACCTTGGATTAAAGGAAGACACCAGGCAGGGGTTTTGTCACTGGGAGGGGTGTGAAAATGAACTCAAGATCAGAGAATAGTAAGTAATTAGGACTCAGGGCTCCAGCAACAGGTGTGAGTTCAAGCCTGCTGAGCAGACATCCAGGTGCAAGCTAGTCTGCCTTCACACACTTGGGTTTCTTCATCTGTAACAGCAATGGATCACCACCTAACAGCTCTAGGGTTGCTCTGATAATCAACAACATTTAGGGGCTGGAGAGATGGCTCAGTGGTTAAGGCACTTGGCTCCAGTGCCTGAGGCCCCCAGTTCAATTCCCCAGGACCCACATAAGCCAGACCCACAAGGTGGTGGCCCTGGTGC
>PVHP010020549.1:0-30407 GCA_004024765.1 Zapus hudsonius | reverse complement strand
TTTTTTTTAAGGTAGGGTCTCGCTCTAGCCCAGGCTGACCTGGCATTTACTACGTAGTCTCAGGGTGGCCTGGAACTAATAGTGACCCTCCTGCCTCTGCCTCCCCAGTGCTGGGGTCACTAGCACACATGGCTGTAAGTACTCTGGAATATTATTCATTCACAGAATGCAACAGTCAAGAGCATAGCACCCACAGTGCAACTAACTGGGTGGATTTTAACTCGAGATTTCCTGTTTACTGTGTCCCTTGGACCCTCTGACCCTCAGTCTTTCATCTGTCAAATGGAAATAATAATAGCATTTACACTCTAAGGCCAACTTCAGGAATTAGACAGTTGATTCAAGTCAAGTGAGTAGCCAGGTGCCGGCATAGAGCAAGTGCTCAGTGTGCTCACGATTTATAGTCACAGGATTTGATCCTTCATCACTTCACAGCTATAACCACAGCGATGAACAGGCTTATGCAAAGTATGTAATATATATGTTTAGAATAATGAGCAAAGGATGATTCCAGGAAAGATACTTAGTTCGGTAAGTTTGCCCTTTACGAGCTTTCTTTTCTTTATTCTATAAGCTCTGGCTTTCAAAAGCAATTCCCATCTTTAATTCATAAAAGGTCTTTTGTGAAGAAATGGACCCTTCCTATCGGCATTTCACACTCATTTGACAGTTGTACAGAATAAAGAGGTGTGCTCTTTGTCCCTGTAACCACAGGGCCTTCTGCACGCATCCACAGGGCCTTCTGCACGCATCCCTCCTAACACCGGCAAGCCCCACACAAGACAGAGAACAACCCCTGGGTGTGTATTTAGAATAGCACTGCTTATAGTGAAATGCTTCAGAACATTTGAAGAAATTATTTAAACGAAACAAGAGGATTCTATTGCTGGGCTCGGAAGATGGCTCAGTGATTAAAGGCACTTGCCTGCAAATGCTGACAGCCTGGGTTCAATTCTCAAGCCACACTGTAAGCCATAAGCAGAAAGCAGCACACATGTCTGATGTTCATTTGCAGCTGCAGAGGCCCCTGTGTGCCCAAGCACACACACACAACACACACACACAAATTAAAATAAATTTAAAATTTCTATTAGTATCAAAAAGTTTCTATAGTATAAGTGTGCCCTATGTATTTGTATTTCAAATTCTCTGGTCAATGAATAATATTGTTAACAAATCAAAAATCAAATTATGTTTGTGGTTAAGCAGAATTAAAGCTAATTCCAATTGATTAGAAAAAAAAATCCCCTACTCAATGCCATGTTGATGGAACTTGTTTCTTTTATAATAGTTACCTTTGTAACCAGGTTTAAAATCCACAATAAAGACAATTTTTATGAAGATCTTTTCTTAATTGGTTAAGTTTAAATATTTTAATATAATAATTTCTATAACAATCAAATTATCTGCACATTTAAAAATATTTTTTGTGATTCCAAAGAACTTTAAAAACCACAGGTTTACAAATTTAAAGAAAAACATATCCCATTATTATTACAGATATAATCCCACTGGTTTTTAAATTGCTAATAGAATAATCCTTACCAAGGCTCCCAGTTTTTGCTATTTCATGTAAATACCTAAGCATGTCTGTGAAAGATTGATTGCAGCTTTTAAAATGTTTGCTGAATCCATGTGCAATTAAGATGAGTTAAATATGTAAATCAAGACTAATTAGCTTCATTTATTAATGTTAGCTTGCCTTGCCTCTATAACATTCCTCCTTGGATCTCTTTTAGCACTTTGCATTTTGGCTTTCTTTGTTCTATGTTGAACTGCTGAAGAAACAAGCTTTTTCCAGAGGAGGAATGCTTTCATGTGGAGTTCTTCATGCCATTTTGAAATAAGTTTTTTTTTTTAAATTCTCCCACTAGCATGAAAATTGATTAAAATGTTATTTTTATATATTTATGCATTTCATGCCATCTTATGTTGGACTGTATTTAATTAATTCCTTTTCATCAAAGTAGTAAACCCCCGGGAATTTCTTTTGATGAAAACATGCCTTTTTGTCCCAATATGTCCAACACAGTGATTGAGCAGAATGGGGTAGAACAGCAGTGTCTAATGAAGCAAGGTTGTCTGTGGAAATGGCTTCTTGGCAAAATATGTGCCGTACTTCCATTAGGAAAGAAAACTTCCTTCATGAAAGTCATGTGGAAAACACCGAGAGTTGGCCTTTACATGAGCACAGCCATTGGGAAAAAACAAAGCAAAAGAAAAACAGCCCATGGGTCAAAGGAAAAACACAAGTAAAAACAAATTTTAAAGTTCAGATAAGCTAAGAGACTTAAGAAAATCACCTGTCAGGTAAACAAACTCTAAATTTCAATATTTACCTTTCAGTTTTTTATTTAATTAATTCTTCTAACCACTATACTCCACAATCCAATTTTTTTAAGTCACGAACTATTTTATATTATCAATTTTACTATCTGCTTAAGCTTATTGTTTTAATAAGGAACTTTTAAGTGAAAATAAGTGTTTTTTACAGTTTCTTAGGAGCTACCTATATAAAATACATGATATTAGGGATAAAAATCATAAAATATCATAATGATATTTTAATTGAATAGAATCCTATTATTAACTATAAGTGCAAGGCTAAATGATCGATCTCTAAGACTTTGTTTGTGTTGTACAACTTTACACAAACAAAAAGCTCTACTTTTATGATAGGATTGACCTTTCAAATTTTGAAGCCCATATCAGTGTTCCATTTTTTTTCTAATAAAATTATGATTATTGGCAAATTTCAATAAAAATTCTGAATATCAACTGTTTTCAGTTTTAGAAAGGGAGGCTTTCTTTCATTTAACAAATAATTACTGAAAATCTACTGAGTGCCAAAGATACTATTAGACTTACTGGCTGTTTACATTGTAGTCTGAGCTCTTCCTGAGACAGGAGAACCCATGTTCCATAGTGGGCACCCACCACCATTTATGAAACACTGCCCAATAGTGTTTCAGGAGGGGGATAATTCATTTAGTAAAGTGCTTGCTTTGCAAGAATGATTCTAGTATCCAAGAAAAAAGCTGGGTCTGATATCAGGTGCTTCTTTAAGAAGGTGGAGATACGAATATTCCTGGGGATTCATGGGCAACCAGTTTAGCCTAGTTTGCAAGTTCCACACCAGTGACTCGGTCTCAAAAGATGAATGGTAGTTAAGGAATAGAATAATACAATCTCTAAACTCATGCACACACATTTGCATGCACATCTGCTCACACAGGCATGTAACTCCCCCCCACCCCCCACACGAAATTCACATATAAGCTCCTTAGCAATGTGGGGATTTTGATCAATCCATGCAAGGGTCAGCTTTAAGCATGTGACTACTTCTGGAAGTGCCAAACTAGATCTCCAACATACTAAGAAATGTCACATACCTTTTGCCTCATCAACTTTTCCACACTCCAACTAGCCAGGTGACTCTGAAAGACCAGCATCACTAGGCAAACATGGAAATGTGGTTGTGGAATAATCTTCCTCCAGTACCCACTGTTCATGGCCCTCACATGCAATCTTTTCCCACATCCTCCTAAAAGGCATATTTAATCATTGTAGTCGCTTAAAAGACCAGAAACTTATCTATAGGTCCAGGTGTGGATGATGTACCCGGAGAGTAGTTTCTTAATCTTAACTCCTCCAGTTAATTTCTTCTCAACCTGTAGATCTATGACACTGAGAGACAAGTAATCTGCAGACACATACCAATGAGCATGACTTTCTGCCCCAAAGGGGGAAAATGAAGAAGGCACAGGGAGCCACAAGCCCAGGCGAATTCTAAAATTCTGCCATACAAAATTTTACAACTTCTGTGGTTTGGTTTCACAGCATCGGCATCATTCTCCATGGCTATCAGCTCTTCCCTATTATAATGTAGGAATTAAGCATGCCCTGGGAGCAGGTATTCTAATTCAGTGTTATTAGCCTCTGGATGCATAGGAACCAAGTAGAAGCACGTTTAAAATGTATATTTTTTACATTAAAATTCTTAAGAGCTTTCACTTGAAGGGGTTCTGATTTGATATTATACATGAAGTTTGGTGGTAATACTCTAATAACATCCTAATAAGCATATCATGTGAGCCTACCATTCCTTTGAGAAAAAAGAAACTGAATTAATCCTGTGCTTCTCAAACTTATGACCTACAGATATTAGTGAAAGGAAAATTCTGAATCAGTAGGCCTATAGTCTAGTTGATAAGTCAACTTTTTTTTTGCTGCATTTGAACTTGTTCTTTGAAACAAAGCCTTTACCAACTTCCTTATTAGTATACACTCCATGGACAAATTTAAAGTTCCCAACTCAAAATCACTGAGCTGTGATTCAGGAAATATTGTGCATATTCAGTCCTAGTCAAGCAGGGTGAACAGTTCCAGAACACCACAATATACAGCCATGACTGTGAATTTCCAATACACTGTCAGGTATATGAATCTTCTGGTTCACAGACTATGCCATACTATTACCACTACAATGAGTAATAATAATAATTATTAATAATAACAACCAAAGACCAAAAGGCACTATTAGGAAGTCTCTTGATCAAAAGTGTAGTGTTTGTTTGTTTATTTGTTGCTACAAGGATTGAACCTGGGGATTTGCGCACAGTAATTGCTCTATTGTTGACATACACACCCAGCTCAGAAAGTGGTATTTAACAGACACTGGACAAGGTCATGATATAGAGGACAAAAATTATCAGATGAGCATAGGGTGTGTTTGTGTATTTATGTTGTTGATGAGTGTATTACTCTTTCACTTGTAGAGGAGAGTTGTTGCAACAGAGAGCTTTAAGGAAAACATGGCTTCATTCCACACTAGAGCATAGATGACTGCTTTCATACAAAGTCCTTATCACTCTGCTATGATATCTTCCTATGGAAAGCACACATCATCAATCTACAAAAATAGAAACAAGACTGTATACACACAAATACACATACACATGTACATGCATGTATATATGTGGATTATATACTCAAATCTGGTAGCATAGATAAACCAGTTATTTTAACTAAGTGTAATATATTTACATATTTAAATGACATGGTAGATTTAATCATGAATATAGAGAAAATACATGTATAAAATAAAGAAATAGCATCACTATGGTAACATAGTTTGAAAATGTGCAGTCAACAGATTACTTCCTAAGAAAATGGAATGGCACAAACTAATTATGAATTATTTATCAAGATTGAGGTAAGAGTGAGAAACCATTTATTCCCAGAGAATTAAGAGGAAGATATTCTATTTAAATATAGCATTTACTAACTAGTTGTAAGAGTTAAAAGAGCATCCTAAATATCATGTAGGCAATGGTTTCAGGGAGCAGACACAATCCTAAGTCTCGGGGAGTAATGAAAAGTTTGAGTTACTTTGAACACTTAGAGGAAGGGCTGAATCCCAGGCAGGTAACCAGGGTACTGCTCGGCTAGGATCAGTGAACACCAAGAGGGTGAGTGGGGCTGGATCTAGTTTGGGAAGAACTGAAAATTGGTTTAGTTGCAGAAAAGGGAAGGGCCAGCTATAGCAGCAATGAAGGCAGGGCACAAGGCGCACCAGGAAGCCCACTGGAGCTAGAAAAGTGGACAGCAGATCCCAAGTCTTGCCTCCTCTTCCATCCATGCCATCACCATTTCCTTCCATGGGTAAATTCTACCATGGAGCCCACTGGAAAATAGAAATGGAAATTTCAGTTTTTCAGCCCCGGGATCCCAGAGCGCAGCTTAGAAGAAAGGGCTTGGAGCTGACTGGTGCTAAGCCAGTAATTTTATAAATGTGGGTTGGCTAATTGAAAATTTTAATTTTTTTCCCCAATGGCAACATAGAGTGTAAATAAGGAAACAGGAAATGTGATTTGGTAAATGCATACACATACACACACACACACAAACATATATATATATATATATATATATATATATATATATCCATATAGAAATATAGGCAAAGATAGTTCACCTAAGATAAATTGATAAATTCATGTAAATATATTCAAATTCAGTGATATGCTAAAAAAGTGCTATCAGTTCACCTAAATTTGCAAGGTTTTGAAGAAACAAATCGTTCCTTTGCCCATGGTAGAAATGCGATTTGTTATTAGACTTTTTGAAAAGCAATTTTCTAATATTAAAGTTAAAAATAACATATTACCTAACCATGTAACAAAAGCAGCATATGTAAATTTATTTCTGATTCTGCATTTGTCGATTTATTTATGTTTGCAAAAACCTGGAAATCAAACAACTACCCATGAAGTAAAACTTGTATTTTTTGTTCTGCTCATGTATGTATTACACAAATAATAGCAAGAAGGTCTCCAAAAGACTGTTGCGGAGTCTATAGTGTTGATCTTTGAAACCTTCTATTCTTTTGAACTTGGAATATAGTTAAATAAATCATAATCTTAAGAAGTTATATTTTGGTCACAATCTTAATATAGTCCTTTAGTGGGGAATAAGAATGAGTAATAGTAAGAAATAGGAACAAACACAATAATATATTTCTATTAAATTGTTTGCATGTGTGGATGTATATATTTCTATATATGAATGCATTAAAAAGCAAGAGTGATATTAGATCATTATACTCTTACCACCATGGTTGAAAAGATATTAATACCCAGGTAAATACAAGGTTTTCTTCACTGAGGAAACAATGAGATCAATGATCACAGAGTCTGTTTCTGTCCATGTTTACTGTTCAAAGACTTCTTATCCTTCAGAGAGTTTAGGAAGAAGTTGAGTTATTTTTTATTTGTTTATTTACTCACTTATTTACTTACTTAAGGGAATTACTTAAGGTGCCTCAATGCACCTTCTGTCCACGTTCATGTTTCTGTTGTCATGTATGGTCCTCTTCTTCCTCCCCTCCTTCTCATCTTCCTCCTCTACTTTCTCCTCGTCTTCTCTCCTTTCTCCTCTTATTTTCCCATTTTCTCTTTCTCAATTATTTTTCCTCCTTTCCTTCATTATCTTATACCATTACACTTTGCATGTCCTTATTAGCACTTTTACAAAAGTTCTTATTGATTTATATACAGATTTATATTTTATTATTTGTAAAAACATATTCTTATATGTGTATATATATGTATATATATATATATTACCACTAGAAAATCTTTCTTTAAAATACAGTCTCTCTGAAAGCATAAAGGAAGTATTAGAACAGCAGTTGTATGTGTAAGAAGGGCAGTCATTGATGGGGATGTAAATACTCATATTTCACCAATGCTTATAATGAAGATATTAAATTAGAAATTTAGGAAATATTTTGATTTTATCCAGACATTTGATGGACTATGCATATATTGAAATTTCTGTTATGATTTTAGGAGTGGTTTTGTAGTAATGGGTGAATTTTCTTAGAGAGCTCATCTAATGGTAAACTTTGAGGGCAAAGATAATAATGCAATTTCATGATTTTTTTTTCTTAAGACATTCTTGAAACCACAAAAGGCCAGAAAACAGACTAGAACTATGGACCAGATTTTAGGTATCAGTGTGAAAGTGGTGAGTGAATCCGTGGGCCTGGATGTAAATGCTTCAGTATATTGTAGAGAGAGGGCCTGAACATGGTGTTTACAAACCGCCTACATTCACAGGAAGGATAGAGGAGAAAGGCAGGTCATAGACAAGGCCAAAAATGGAAAGGCTTGTGTATGATCTTTACTGATTATTAAAAAATAAAATTTAAGAAGACAACATATTATAGATCTCTAAATCATTTCATACATACTATAAACATTTCCTATGAAGCACATTTATCAATTTGAATAGTGTGATGTTTATATAAAAATTGAACTTTCTTTGCTCTTGTTCCAAGTAGATATTAATATTTTAAATGAATTAGACCTATTGTCTTCCCTGTTTGGTCTTTTATTTTATATATGTGTCTCTACACTTCCCCTGCACTAATGTGTCAGTTACTTAGGTCGAATTAGAATAAGACCGAAATCTGTATTTAATTCTGATTTATCTTCACTATCATTTTGTTTCAAGGACAGAAACAATGTCCCAAAAATATTTGGAACATATATGAGTAATATGTTCTAGCCACTGTCATTTTAGGTAAAATTTGAATAAAGTAATAGAGAAATCACATGAGAGAGACTGAGAAGAGAGCATTAAAAGAGGGGCTTGGGAATGCAGTCAAATATAAAGTGTCTCTTAGAATTTAGCAGTAACTACTTGACCTCTATGAATTGACTATATTGAAAAAACAAACTAATTCTTTTTGTTTTTTGGAACTGAAAAGTTTAAAATGCCATTCTTTTACTGAATTTAATTTTCTTTCCCTCATGTTATAGTGCCTGAAGATACTTTCTGAGCATGGAGTTTGACATGATAGATCTAATTTGTTTGTTCCTTAGTATTTTATTTTAGTTTAGTTTATATTTTTACATTCTGAGGGTAGTGGACTATGAAGGAGACATAAAAATACGTACAACTGAATATAAATCATTAAAGACCTTACTTTCCTTATGATTCAAGAAATTATTCTAAGACATAGTTATCTTCAACTATGAAAGTTGAAAATGAATTACATATTGTTACCTTTGTGATTACATTGACAATAACAATCCTTCTGCATATAAAATTCACAGAGGACAAGGTGGTGAAATTAAATGAAGGAAGATGCAAGCCTGTGATATGCAGTGTGTCTGCCTGTCAGAATTTGTGCTGTGGGAATGGTTTGGGGATGGCTGCAATAGACTACCTTTTAAGTTACATTGTGAAAAAGGCAAAGTGAACACTCAAATAAAAAAAAAATTAAATCTTGTCATTTATAACAATGTGGATGGAACTGGAGATCAATATGTTACTTCCAATAAGTTTAAAACCTGAAAAGCTGCCTATCCCATAATCTCAGTAGTTGGTCTCATAGGAGGTGAAGGCTAAATGAGTAGATGGCTGAGGCTTGAGAGAGTGATGGAGAGAGGTTCATCAGTGGTGTTACGTTACAATCACAAAGGAGCGAGAAGTTGCCATAGAGTATTGCACAGTAGGATGACCACAGACAACTATAATGTGCAGTGCATTTCAAAAAGCTAGGTGAAAGAAACTGGAGAGTTTTCACTGTGAACAGAGGATATGGTAATTCCTTAAGGTGATGTAAATCATATATAATGTACGTATGTACCAAAATATTACATGATACTCTATTAAAATGTGTAATTATATGTATATATATATATATGTTAAGAAAAATTGAAATGATAGACTGATTCATGAAGCCAAAAGCGAGACAACTGCATATATTTGGACTAATTTAAAATATTAACCTTAAAAAGATGCATGTTTTAAAATTAAATTTTAAGGATGGACGGGCTTTCCAGAAGCAGAGGGCAGGATGGTGTTTGAGGTAAAAGCCACACAAATCAAAGGTGTAGGGGAGGACAAGTCTCTCTCTCATAAAGCAGAGGAGCCACTGGACTGTGACGCTGAACATCCCAGTTCATATTAGCACATAATTAGAAGGATAGGCTACTGATGAGAGTTTTAAATGACAATGAACCAGTAATTGGTAGAAGGGAGTGTGTGCCTGGAAGGTTTATGATTATGTGAATGGCAGGACAGGGATTGTTTCCTTTGAAGCCTGGGTATTTGAGGAAAGAGGTCCTGAGCTGCTAAACCTTTACTAGGGATCTGGAGACGCGAATGCACAGAACTAGAAACCCTATGTCTTCGCCAGGCAGAATGGCCTAAAGATGCAGTTTTGGTCACTGGCTCAGTGAGTGAGCATCTGAAAACCTCAATAGCTCTGACATGAATTCCTTGTTTGCTTCTCGTCTGTTTCTATACTCTGGTCAAAGAAAATTTCATCTCATGCATTTTTGACTTTCTAAAATGCTGTTTTAATAGCCTCTTGAACTTACTATCTCTATTTTAAACCTCGAGATTTTACTAAAGTCTCAAGCGAAGTATGCACCTCGCCCTTCACACAACATGAATCACTCTCTGCTCTGAGTAATGACAGCCTTTTAGTGGTACCTCCAGAGCAGCACTTACTGCACACTTCATTTGTTTACTTGTCAGCCTTTCCCCCCAAAACGTAAAGTAAGATCACAGAGGAGTGATATTGTTTAGTACCCTTTCTCACCCCTAGGACATAATGCACTCCTTGGCAAGAAGCAGGTACATAATGGCTGGTAAAGAAATTAATAAATGAAAATATGAAATGGCATTGACATTTTGAGCCTGAGTCATTAGGAAATAAAGTTGTCATTTATTGGAATAGGAAATTAAGAGTAGGCTGAGAAATTGGGGTAAAGACTAGTTACATATGGGGTCAGGTGAATAACTGTAACTGTGAATATAAAATGGGGTCAGTGACAGATACTGTTATCACCGTCATGAGGACTTGAGACCAGATTATGGGTGAACTGGATAAGGCAAAATGGGGGAGAAACAAGGAAAGTACTAAAAAGAAAAGGATGCTAATAGAAGGTGTTGTAGTCAACCTTTTCATTGCTGCACAGAAAGAACCCAACCAAAAGCCACTTACGGAGGAATGGATTTATTTTGGCTTTTGGCCTTGAGGGGAAGCTCCATCATGGCAAGGAAAATAACGGCATGAGAAGAGGGTGGACATCACCTCCACCAGAGCACTGCAAACAATGGCAGGAAGTTGTGCCAAACACTGGCAAGAGGAAGCTGACTTATAACACCCATAAACCCACCCCCAACAAGACAGCTCCAACAAGGTTCTAATACCCAAACTGCCATCAGCTAGGGAACACATTTGTTTGTGGGGGAGACCCAGATCAAACCATGACAAAAGGTTTATGATTTTCTTGATGAATAATGAGCCAATTTCATTGATTTAAATGTAGTTTAATTATGTCATAAGGAATAGAAAATAAAGAGGAAAAAATGAGGTCATAAAATCTAGAAGACTCATGAGTTATGTGCTGGAGGGAGGGAAACAATAAAGTCATTGTAAGGAGTAACAAAACTGAAGACTGCACTTTCAGATCATGATCTTTTTGTTGTGTCCATGGTCTCAGGTGAAAAAAAAATTACTTGGCAGAGAGGGAAAAGTTAGAGAAGTAAACAAATGGAAGGAGGAGATGGGATGAGGGCTTGGAAGGGGTAGGAATGGAGAAATCTGTGTAGGATGCTAGAGGGAAATTGAGAAGCAGAGAGGCAAAGAGGAAGATGATAAGGAGAAACAATAATGAGAAGATGAAGCAAAGTCTATAACAATTGTATGGGTCCTCAACACTGTTCATTAGGCCAGGTTGATCGCTGGAAATACTGGGGGGGGGGCGTAAATGCTGAGCTGAGGAATAGAACTTAGATAATATCCAGCAAATTCCAATGTACCTCAGAATTTAATGAGTACCCGAATTCTTGTCTATAATGTTAAAGAATTACACCAGAGATAAGGTGTAGTGGGAGACTTTATTTGAAAGAAAATGTGAAGTTACAGAGATCTATAGCCACCAGTGTGGAGAGAACACATGGGAGAAGTTTTAGCCAAAATCTATGCTGTTCAGCTGAACAAGCAGGAAAAGGAAAGATAAGAGAGGGCTCCCATCATGAGGAAAAAGGTTCCTATGGGAAAAATCTTGAGTCTTCCCTCACCCCAGCCATTGGCTGGGGTGGGGGAAATCCTTACCTTTCTGAGTCCTGGAGATTTAGAAATCCTTCTAGGAAGCCAAGTAGGAAGAGAGGCTGACTTTGTTTCAGTGACTTTTTAAAACCTGGGACAGGTAAGTCAGAGAAACAGCTGATTGGTCCATACTGACCAATCAGTTTTAACATCTAGGTTTGAGCTCTAGCTAGATGGGCCTCCCACTCAGGGGGTTGGTGGTGTATTAGGACTGGAATCTCTGAGCTTGCAAGAGCAGTTGGTGGATAGAAATATACTATTTAATGGGTTCCCAGATATGTCATCTGGCAATGGAGAATGAAGGAAGTTATTTTAATCTGTAAATAAGGGTATTACTCTTCTGAGTAAGGAAACGTGCTAGAAAACTTGGAATGAGATAAATAGGGATCAAAACACAATATTTATTATTGATATAGGTGAATTAGAAAATATACATTGGAAATCCATATCAAATTATATCCTCCACTAAGTTTACCCACAGGAACATTCATTGATAGAGCTGAAATACATTTTTATTAATTGACAGTGAATGGAATGTAGTATACTCAATTCTGGCACATAAATGCATAAGTTTTCATCAAGCTTGCCAATCAGATAATTGTCAATCACATGCTCCTTTGGAGATGTGCTGGAAAGGGGCTCTAGAGGCTGTGTCTTGGATATTCATCCAACATTTTCCTCCAGGGAAACATAATTTTCTTCTCATCTATGGAAAAATACTAACCCTGTTTAAGCATTCCTTCTTAATCAATAGCAGTATTGCTGCAATGGCTGACCATCAGGTCTGGCCAAGAAGAACAGAATGTGGAAGCAGCAGGTAAGATGAAGCAGACAAAGTCTGGCAACAAAATAAAATCATGGTATTAATTTACAGCTTATTCACATGAAGTAGGGAAGGTGAGGACAAATTTGCAATTGGTTCCCTCTTGGATTTCAGATTATCCTGATAGGTGGTAGAGCTACCTCAAGTACTGATGAAGTGTGAAGCATGGCCAGTGGGGGGGGGGTTAATGAATCAAAGAGATAACACAAAAGTAGGAGTGGAATATGGAGTTAGGAAGCAAAGGAAATCTGTACTATAATGTCAAAACTACTGAACATAATGGTAGGTCAGTGATTCAACCTGGAAAATGATTTTAAGATAAATTATTTGATTAAATTAGAAATGTAGGGTAGCACTGTGTGTACATTTGTTTATTAAAGCTTTTCACATGATTCTATGATATAGATGGAGTTAAAAAACCACTATATCCATCAAGGGTGAGAGAAAGAATAGGTCGAACAAAGTATTGAAGACAGTGATAAACATAAGATGATCTCCTGAAGACAGAATTTAGAAAGTAGCCAACACAGATACTAATGTTGACAGGATTCCTGACTGGAGGTGGTGGAAGCGAAGGCCTGAAGGAGGCAATAGAACTAAAGTAGTGTTCAGGAAACGTGTTAGGACTCCAATAATTAGGGGATAGAAGAAAAAAAGGTATAATGATCTTCGGGGCATAGATTTAATTTAATGAAATAAGATTATGCAAGAGAAATTTATTTATGGAATAGCAACTTTGAATGGACCTTTTAGAAGAGGACACTATGACATTACATGTGGACTCAATGATAGATAGGGGCGACCTGGACAAATTTAAATTGCAAGAGCCAAAAAATGAAGAGAAAGTGGAAGGTTTTACCAGATCTAGCTGCAGGACAGTGCAGGGCCCTGGAGCCAAGAGCCAGGATCAAAAGACAAAAATGAGGAAAACCAGGGATTAGAGCCAAAAGTAAATATGGTAAATATTCAGCCAGGATGTGGATGCATAGGACAAAAAAAAAAAAAAAAAAAAAAAAAAAAAAAAAAAAAAAAAAAAAAAAAAAACAAAAAAAAAAACAGGGGCCAGAGTAGAGATTCCTGATGAGGATCCAGAGGCAAAAGGTCACAGAGTGCTAAGAGTTTCCTTTGTCAGATGGTTGCAGGCAGAGGTGGTCCCACTTTCCCTCCCCCCATTCCCTTCCTAAGGGTGAAAAAAAATAAAAGTATTGAAGAAAAATACAGAAATTTTGAGATGGGATAGATTTGAGAGGTAGGCAGTGAAGTTGAGGTACTGGGGAGAGTATTAGTTTCCTGCAGCAGCTCTAACAAAAAGAAAAACATAAATAAGGGGGCATAAAACCATGCAAATTTATTCTCTGGTATTGGTTGAGAGAAACAAACCTAAGATCAAGGTGTGTACAGAGTTGTGAGGTCCCTGGAGAGTTCTGTTCTGTGTCTCTCTCTTAGCTTCTGGTAACAGTTGGCTGTCCTGATACTAACTGGCTTGTCACTACCTTCACGTGGCATTCTCTATGCACACTGGTGTCCTTCTGAGGAAGATGCCAGCCCTGTTGAATCAGAGCTTACCCTACTCGAGTGACCTCATTTCAATTTAACTGGTCACATCTACAGACACTCCATTTCCAAGCCAGTTACACTAGAAACTCAAATGAAAGTGCTTGGGCTTAGAATTTGAGTATCTCATTTAGAGGGACACAATTTGTCAAGAATTAATTGTAAGGAAAACTTGGTCAAATAAGGACTTAAAAATTATATATATTGGAATCTTAGTAGATCCTATTTTGGATAGATCTTATTTAGGAACATATCTCAGATTAATTATAATTTTCAAACAAGGATAAAATGTGGGGTGTGGGGTGTGTGTATTGCTTAAAGTGGTGGTTTAGTTTTGTTGTCAACTTGACCTTTTTAGTAATCTTGGGAGGGTCTCTAAGGTTGTTTACAGAAAGGCAGCCTTCTTAGTAGGAGGTAAGATGTAGGAAGCTGAGGGGAGCTGGATATAGACATCCCTTCCTGGGAGGACAGTGCTAGAAGGAAATTCCAGAGACAATGGGAGTAAACAAATCTGGAATGGAGTGCAAGGCCGGCCCTACAGCTATGTATATGTAATACTGTGATCCTGAGTTCATGATGAAAACTTTAATGCATTTTACATGTGGTCAGCATTTTTCAACAATCATGTTAGTTCTTTAGAAGTTACTGCTTGATAAAATTCTGGAACTATATATGTTGCTAAATGCTATTGATGGCTTTAATGCATTCATACAGTCCTCAAGTCAATTTACTGCTAACACATCCGTGTCCTACTGTATATCAGATGCCATATGTGTGTATACATTTAGTGACATAAATGAGTCCTTGCAAATCTTAACATGAGTAATGCCATCTTACTCCTAAAAATTAAATAGATACGTGAAAAGATTTAGTAAGTAACATATATTTACACAGGACAAGAGGCAAAAATTAGTTATCAATCCTCTCATGGGAAGCAGTACCCACATTACTTCAACTACATTATTTATTATTGCTTTTATTTAGAGACCTAGATTGTTGGCAAAACTAATTAGCTTGCCTATCTAAATTCTCTTTTCTCATCTAAAACAAAAGAACAATTTGAAGCTAAGGAAAGGCTGAGGAAAACACTATCTGTCTTCTTTTTGGTGTCTAGCTTATACATTCCTTTGAGACAAAAATCTGACTCCACAAATCAGGCAGCTAACACCAGAGAACATCTCTGTTTTATTCACAGTCCCCATTATCTTTTTTCATTAATAAAACACTTAGCTGACTTTTTAGTTTGCCGTGGCTGTGACCATTTCAATAGGAATGACAAAAATTCATGTATTCCCTGAAATTTAGTGGAAAATTTAGTACCATGATTAAGTTCTTGTTTTAATGTGTTCTCTGTAAAGCTAGTTATCTAATTGGCTTTAGTTAAGAAATGTTAGGGGCAGGGGAGACACCATAGTGGGTAAAAGTGTTGATTGTACATGTGTGAACACCTGAGTTTGGATCCTCAGAACCCAAATTATGCTTAAAAATATAGCATGAGTATCTGTAATCCCAGCATGTGAACCTATACCAAGATGGGAGGCAGAGGCAGGAGAATCTCCAAAGAGCTGTGAACCACCTAGCCTGGCAAATGGAGCAGCAAACATTAGAGACTTAGCCTCAGAGTGGAAGGCAAGGACCCATACCCAAGGCTGTCCTCTGACTTCCACACGCACATGGTGATGGACTCAACCCCCCTACATATACACGGACATCATACACATATAATGCACACACACATACAAGAAAAATACTATGCATAAATATATTATACTACAGTAAAATTTAGTGCTTTAAATCATCAACTCAGAACATGACATATTATTTAAGCAACATAAATTCCCTACTAGATTATGTGATGGTTAGACTCAAGGGTAGTGACATATAATTTGGTATTTATAGATCTTCTAGGACGCCCTACTTACGGTGAGCTTCATGCAGTTGTCTGGACGCATGAAAGAGAAATCAAGAAAGCTACCTAGCGCCTTCTGATGTTGAGGTGGGAAGTGGAATAAAGAATTTTTTTTCTGTGGTGGAAAGATCTGAATTTGATACATTTGGTGTTTTTCTGTCCTGTGGTGCTATATTTTCTCATGACTAGGCTTAGATGTGCCCTAGGTTTATAAAAAGCAGTAGAAGGACAGAGATTTGAGATGCTGTAAAAGATCAAACCCTGGTCCCACCAGCCCCACTGATGATGACTAGCAAACCCTACTCCATCTTCTCACTGTGATCCTCTCCTCAGGAGAGAGGGCCATAACACCAGTGTCTGGCTATCTTACTTTAGTCAAGTGATTTTAGAAAATTTTTGTAAGGTTTCTGGAAAACCACAAGCTATTCCCTGAAGAAAATTTGATAAGTGAATAAAATTATATTTGAAAGTATTGTTTAATTTCTGGAGAAAACTGCCCAAATAACAAGCCAATCAAATCTAGGCATGTTAGTATACTAGTGTAATCTCAGCATCACTGAAGGTCTTAAACCAGACTGGTCTACATAGAGAGATCTAGGTGAAGGCCAGCCACGTCTACATAGTGAGACCCTGCCAAAAAGTAAAAGGCGCCACATCACTGCCTTCATTTATAAAACAATCTGTTCATTAAATGCCTCAAGGATTCGTTTTCTCATAAAAACAAACCATTTGTAAAGTTACACTTGATCAGGTTCAATTCACTGGACTGTTTGAAGAAGGAAAAACTGTAAAAGAAAAGTAATTGCACTAATGAGACCCACAGGAAGGAGTCATACCAAACTGAATATGCCTGTTTTCCTATGTGTTAATCTGTCAGATATCTCTGGAGGCAGGTGTTTCCCTTGCTTCTGTAAACATGCTTCCTGATTCATGTAGACAGGCCTCAATGTTGGGAACAGTGAGTCTTCCTCCTGCATGCAGATGGACTTAGAGGGTCAAAGAGCCCATGGGACCCTCTGCCTCTGAGAACCTAAGCTCTCTAGAAAACAGAGCTGGAAGTAAACATTAACACATCAGTGCTTTATTTGGAAATTTCAAACTAAGGAATACAGAAGAGCAAAGAAAAGTGAGACCGTGTTCCATGAGAAATATGGAATTAATGAGTTGTTTACAGCCAGGTGCTCAGGAGTTATACGCTTTCACATACAGAATTTCTGTGTAGGGGACCTGGGAAAATATGGCTCTGAATAATCAGTCCATGGAAGGGAAGAGGAAGTATTATTCAATTTCCAAGCTTGCTTCTTGGAAATCTATTCCCCTGTACTGTGTGGGTACTTCAGCAGTAGTACAACCTGTGAAATAACATAGCCTACCTTGTGTGTTTAAGTTTGAAGAGGTCAGTAGTCAGGATCCTTGGCATCTGACTGCCTGCAAGGGAACAGCCAAAAGCTGGGGGCTCAGAGTACAGCATTGTTAAGACACATTGTATGGAGCCCTCAGGGAACACATATCAGATCTGAAGAGCTTCCAAAACTCAGAATGAGCTAAATTATCCTTTCATTTTGAATCAGACTTTTGGATGTATGAGACAAAAACCCAGAGTTTTGGGACAGTTTTTAAAACTAAATTCAGAGAAACAAAGAAGGTTAGCTATGGAAGAATAAAAAAAAGATATACAGAGTCATATACAAGAGTGAAGAAACATATTGTTAAGATTCTAAGGTTTAATTTTTTAAATTACTGTTTCTTTACAAGGTAGTAATTCTTCCCCTTGGTCACCTACAATCTTTTGTGACATAGTATTATGTCATAGTCAGCGACATGCCATTGAGATGAACCTCCAAACCAGGCAAGGAGGAAGGGATTTATTCAAGTTACAGATCCAGGGGAAGTTCCATAATGGCAAAAGTGCTTAGCCCCCTTTCACAGGGAGAGAGAGAAGCCATCTCAAACACCATGGCACACATGCACGTACACACACACACACACACACACACACACACACACACACACACACACACCAGCACACAGGTGGAGGGGCAAGAAGAGAAGAGATTTCCTTCCCTTTGAGCTTCCATACATCCTGCCCACTCTGGAAGAAGGGCTCACTCTGGAGGAGGGACGGCCTCCTTTAGTTACTCCTTCCTGTAAGCAACTCCAGAGACCCATCCAGGATTACTGTGGATTGCTAAACAGGTCAGTCACATGGACAATAAAATTTAACTATCACATATCATTACAAACTTTTTTCCTACTTGCTCCCCTTTGTTCCCTTGACTTGTCTCTGGAGTTGAGCTCACATCTGTCTCTTCTTGCTTCCCTTAAAGATTCTTTTTCAAAGATTCATGTGTTTCTCTGTTTTCCTTGCACACTCATGCTGGGGCCTTGCTCATTCCCAAAGCTGCCTCTGTCATGTGTCTGTGATGACTGAAACTCATCTCAGGCTCAGTACAAGTGCATTAACTATAAGCCAGACAGAAATCACTATCTTGCAGGACAAACCTCCCCTTATGTAGCAGGAAGACTACTTACTGACTTTTCCCAACTGAAAGCAAACTGATAATTGGGGCTAAATTCTCACAATGATAAAAGGCATGTGTTATTCAAAAAACTGTAGGAGGTCAGGAGACTTGCTGATAACAAAGTATTTAAGTGCTGGTTTGCTAGAATCTGAGCCTGTGCTCTGGTTTATTACAGCACACAAACGATGTTAACACACACACACACACACACACACACACACACACACACACACACAGAGGAATAGAGCTAAATAGGATGAAAATTAATTACATGCACTAATTTTTCACTTTAGGCCAATTACTTAATTTTATGTAACACTCAGGCATGCCCTTATTTTAATGATTAATTTTAATTTATAGCTAATTCTTATTTGTCAGTTTTTTTGCTGATCTTGTGAATGGATATTAGTGCAAACTATTAAATCCCAGATAGCTTCTTTATGATGTTAACCAGTATGTTTTAGATGTACTCCCTTTAGATCAGATGTATATTCACCAAGTGCAGGCTAATTTTAATATCAGTCTAAAGAAGCTCTCATCAAGAAGCAAAATATGCCTTAAAATCAAGTAAGGAATTCTAAATTCAAACAAATTATTCTTGGCGAATCCACCCACTCTTTCCCATTGATGTAAAATTTTGATATATATGTATTTTTGTGTATCTACATTTACTCTGTAAGATATATGTTTAACCACATAAGAGGATGTCCACATATTAAACCCTCATAGACATAACTAAATTATTTTAATGTTTTAAATTCCATACCAGAGGATCTGACTGAAAAAATAAATCTTTTGCTAATAAGTTGTAATCAAGGCAGAAGTCTTTACTTGAGAAAAATTTAAAAAATACTATTGAAAATTCTTACATTCAAGTAAGGTTTTGAATTTACAATCTGTTTTTTTTTTTTCTCATTGCAGACAGTACACATGAGTACATTTTTCCTTGAGGACAACACATGAACACATAAGGAGCTTTGCTTCTATACATTAAAATAAAAATGAATCAGGTTCACTTAGTCACGATCATGTTTATGCTTCTCTTTGTAGAACTTAATGAGGACCTGCTTTTGAATTGTGCCTGTCTTAAGTATGTATGTTTTTATTCTTCCCATGAGGGTTTGGAGTTTTTCTCCACAAACTTGTTTTATTTTAGAAGAAAACATGTCATTGGCCTATGTACTATACATGCATCAGAGTGCTGAAATCACAAGTGTGGAAATGACAACCTTATGCCAAATCAACTGTATATATGGTTACAGCACGTAGAAGCCTTCTTCCTCCCTTCCTAATCCCTTTATCTCCACAGGGTCACCCTTATTTCTATTTTTCTATAGTTAAAATTATTATTTTTTTCACTTTGTGTATCTGGCTTTATGTGGACAATGGGGAATTGAATCTTCGCCATCAGGCTTTTCAAGCAAGCAAAACAACAACTGGGCAATATCTCTAGCCCCTCCAACTTATTTTTTATATCTTTATTATGAATATGTATATGCATTATATGAGCAAATCTTGTGAAGGGGTTCCCATTTCCCTCATCTCTGTCTCTTACCCACTGGGGTACTTCCTCTGTGCACATACTGGATCTGTCCATAGGTCAGGGGATTATTAACTGCACCAGAGGTAGCCAGTTTTTTGTTGTTTTTTTTTTCTCCCCCCCCCGGGTATTTTTGTTGAGGGGGGCAATGTCTCTGGATATTCTCCCCCACCATGGCTCTTATATTCTTTCAACCCCCTCTTTGGCTCAGTTTTCTGAGTCATGGTGGGTGAGTTTTAAGTCTGCATTGTTGTTGAGATCTTAAGTATCTCTGGATCTTTGCCTTGGGTTGTGTTGGGTATCCTTGGTGTCTGTCTCCATTGACCTTTCATGGGTTATCAGACTTGCTGTGGTGATTGGTCTCCTGTTTGTTTTGTCACTTTCTCATAAGTTTCATTTGGGCTCTGTGTGAAGGCCAGGGGTAGTTTGTCTCTTTCTAGGATGTCAGCCAGCATACAATGTCTTATTGATGGAATTGAGTTGTCCGCAGCTCTCTCACTGCCTTCTGAAAACTATAAACCAAATCTCCATCGGAGAGTGAGATCAATATAGGTAAAATGAGACAATATTGCCATTTTTTGGCTTGCTCCTAATGGGTGTGTAGCCTTTCTGAAACTCTCTGTTATTGGGAATTTACCCTAGGAGCCCAGGTTCTTGGTGCACATGTCATGGATCCCTGTTCCAGTTAAGAGCTCCTTGTCACTGAGGGGAACTCTTAGGCAATCATTAAGCCATTGATTACCCTCCTCAGTTTAGTGCCATTATTGCACAGATGAGCATTTCTTGACTTTCTGGTCTCTTCCATACAGTCATGTGTTCAACATTCTTGTGACAACTGTCTATATTGTATATCAGTTGTCTCTGTTTTCTCCAAATATCATTGACCAATTTCCCCTGGCAGCTCATGCAACACCTTCCAGTGCTACATATGCTACCATCTGGGAGCTGGTTACCATTCTGGATCTAGAAGGATCTCTTGGTTTTGTTTGACAATTTTTTTTTTATTTTTTAATGTTATAGAAATGAAATTATCAATTTTGTACTCATGTGTACTTGAATTTATGATTGCATGATTAAGTGGTTTTGTATGCAGTAATATTTCCATTTACAATTGATTACTGATATTTTTTACTCTTCATAGAAATTTAATGTCATTTTACATTTTGTCATTTAGTCTTTGTAGATATTGAAATTATGAATCTTGCCTTTTTTATTTACTGTACGTGATTTTTTCAATGACTATATAGTGCCATCTCAGCATTTTAAACTTTTTTTATGATGATTAAGGATGATGAATGCCTTTCCATGTACTTATCATTTCTTCTTCACTTGTAAATTGTTCAAATTTTCAATTCAAAATTGTGTTTTCCTTGTGACTTGCATGGGTGCCTTATACCTCTATATCCTAGCTTTTTTAAAGGTATATTCCTTTCATTCTGGTTATTTTCCTATTTCTTAATATTTCTAGGGAAAATTATTTCATGATTTTTGGTAATACTCAGTTTGTCAACCTTTTAGGACTAACATGTTTTGGAGCCTTTTAAATAAATATTTTCCACCTAAAGATTAAGGGTGATTTAAATATCCCTTTCTATTACATTCTAAGAAAAGCATAGATTTACATTTATTTTCACATCTAGAATTTGTTTGGGATTAGTTTCTATGCATTATATGTACCTTAGGTAAAATTGATTCTTTTCCATACAAGGATGAATTCTGCACCATTCCTAAAATCATCCTTCCTACCCATTTATTTTCATCTTAGGTCACACTATTATAACATAACATCAAACTGTGGATTGTTTTTAAACTCTATAGACACAGTTTTCATAATTTGAGAAGGTGGAAGTCTGAGGTCAGAAGGCCAGCAATGTCCATTCTGGTTGAGGGTCTCTTCCACTCCTAGGCAGCACTTTCTCACTGTATCTCACATGGCACCAAGCAAAAGTCTCTCTCTCCCTCTCTCTCTTTCTCTCTCTCTCTTTTGGTTGGATATCTTTGTTGTTGGGATTTTGCTGGTTATATAGTCTTGGCAATAGTCTTACACTGGCCTGGAATTAATTCTGGAGCCTATATTATCCATGAATTTTTGATCCTGTTCCTTCTGACTCCCATGTGCTGAGGTTACAGATATTTGCCATGTCTGATTGCTTTTGTTTGTCTTTTTGGGTTTATTTTCTTTCAAGGTTTTTCCTTTGGGTGCACTAATCTCATTCACTAGGATCTCTCAAATGCCCCACCTCCTAATACACTGGTCATTAGGATATCAATATAACAATTGTAGGGAAATGTACAACATTCAATCACTGATAGTTTTTTTTAATGCTAAATATTCTGCTTGTGTAAAAGTAAATAGAATTGTAGTTTATTTGGCATATTGATCATATACTCCAATTCAGAATCTTTTTTATTTTTATAGAGATATAATAAAAATAAAATGATAAATAATAAAATAACTTTTAACTTTATGATGAAAAGTGGAATGACACACTTTATTGCTGTGCTTTCAAATTCACACATAAGTTGAGTCCATTTATAAACATTTAAAACATAAATATAGGAACAATATTTCTTCGGTTATTATAGAAATACATTACATTTCAACTTTTTAAGAATATTTTGTGTATTTGCTAAGGTAAAGTGAGAGACAGACAGAGACAGAGAATAGGTGTGCTAGAGCCTCATGGACTACAAACACACTTGAGATGCAAAATTCCTAAAAATTAATATTTTGAGGTGACTTTGGGGTGAGTGGGCTATTGTAGTCATAGGTGTATTGTGGTACAATATGTTTAGTAAGAACATAACTGCCAGCCCATTTCTTTAATATGGTTTGAGATTTTGAGAAAATAGAACACTTTTAAGCATTAGAAAGACAAACCTAAGATAGCAGTAATTTTCTTCAACCCTTCATTAGACATGTCTACATTCTGTTAACATACGATTTAACACTTTGCTTTTCTTTACTTTTTATGATTTTTTATTCCAGTTAGAGTATCCTCAACTTCATTACCTTTCATGTTTGCCATTTTAAGAATGTGTGATAACTGGAAATAGAGAAATGCTGTGGGTCATGGATTTATCCTTAAAAAAGTAAAACAGGGATCAAAAAGTAACTTTTAAAAATGCTTTGAAAAATTAAAATCTTTGTGAATAAGTTGTTTCTTTAAAAAAATAGAACACATTTATTTAAGAAGAATTAACTTTCAAAGTGAAGAAGTTTCACCAATATTTAATACCTATCCTAAAGATTTCTAAATTCTGAGTTATGATTCCCTTTATTTTACTTTATTTTTATTTATTTATTTTCAAGCAGAGAGACAGCGAGAAGAAAGACAGATAGAATGGACACAGGGCCTCCAGTTGCTGCAAACTTCCATATGCATGTGCTACATTGTATATCTCGCTTTATCTGGGTACTGAGGAATTAAGTCTGGGTTGTTAGACTTTGCAGGCGGGCACCTTAACCACCGAACAATCTCTCCAGCCCATGATTCTCTTTTTGAGTTCATGTGGCAAATGTCTAACAGAATGCTAGCTTTGTTGCCTTAAATCAATAAGACCAGAGTCAAAAGACAATGCAACGAATACAATCTCCATTTCAGATCCTTCTGCAATGACCAATGGAGTACCTGTGGAAACCTAGGACCTGAAAAAAGGAGGGTGCAATACCCTTAGAAACACATCAAGAGCCATCAACCACCCATATCCCGACCTGAGAGGTCAAGACAGGAAAGACGAGTCACTGCCGTCTGCATGTCACCCACCTACTTCAGTGATTTTCCTCTGGGTATTTTCATTTCCTCTCTATTCTGGATAATTATCTCACACCCACTCTCCAAATTCCTTTTATAATTTACTGCACTGATTTATTGTTTATGACTTCTAATGCCATTCCAGGGAGATGCCCAGCTGTAAGAAGGCTGTGGTCTAGCATGGCCTCACCGGTATTCATTGTACTAGGGAGAGCCTTTTTGTCACAATATGATAGAAATTTCACATGTCTTACAGCTACAGATAAGTCCTTGCTATGAGTCTTTGAACATTTAATCAGGGATGATACTAGTGATCTGTCTTTTTCTTAGCTTTTTATTAGTTTGAATTTTCACCCTGAAACATCCCACTATTTCCTTGGAAATGTGAGTTCTCCTATCATAAAATTCTTTCATTTGTTCCTATAAGTACCAATTGGAACACAAACTATTCAGTATTGGCTATGTGGAAAGACTTCTTCCCTAGCTTTTAGTTTTACTCTAGCATCATAAAGTTTTGATTCTTTCTATAATTTCTCAGAAGGACCAATAAAGAAGTGTTGAATTTCTCAGTTGATGTCACCATATCTGTATTTCCAATGCATTTTATGAATCTTTACAAAAAACTTATAAAAACTAAAGAGTAAGGAATCAAATATAAATTCATAGAGCATTCATAGTTATATATACAGAAGTCCAAAGATTAGTAATACACATATAAACTTACCCATAACTGATTACAATTTAATGTAGGGAAGGATGTTTAAATGTTAGAAACACTATTAATATGACTATGGAATTGATTACATCACTATATTGACATGTCAAAAGACAGGAACTATATGATTAGCTCAATTGATGCTAAAGAGACCATTTTAAACAAAATTAATATTGGGCCCGGGGAGCTGGCTCAGTAAGTAAATTACTTTCTATGTAAGCAGGAAGATATATATTATGGAATTTCATTCAGACATAATAAAAATGAGATGATAAAATTTGCAGAAAATTGAATGCAGTATGAAAAATTAAGAGAGATAACCCCAGGCCCAGAAAGACAAATACCACATGTTCTCACTTATATGTGGTTCTTAGCTCCTAAATGTTATATATGTGTATCTGAGTGAGAATAAATTTGAACAAAGCTCAGGAATCTAGAAAGGGGCCCATGAAACTGCAGAAGCTGGTGAGGAAGCTAATAAGCCACATGTGATATTGAAGTGGAAAGGGGAATCTGAAAGGTGAAAGGATGCAGTGGGAAAAGGGCGATGACGGGCGAGGGCTAGAGCCAACCAAAATAATGTGCGCGTGGATGAAAAAGTCTTAAGAAAAATATTACCTGAAAACCAATTTAAAAGTTATAAAAATAAATAAACAAAATGAATAGGATCATAGGGAAAATTTAGGTGAATATCTGTTTTCAGAGAATGGACAGCTTTTCTCTCAACATAAAAAATGAGGAAGAAATATTAGGATATATTTATTTTATCTTCAATTGAAAATATAAAAATCAAAAGTTAGTAACTTGGAAAAATATTTTCAACGAGGAAAAGTAATGGCTTTAATATTTGAAGTTTTTTATACAAAGCAGAAAAATGCAATAAGAAAATTTACAATGAATAATACTAAACAACAACAAAAATCTGTTGAAAGACATTAAAGCCACAACAATGATGCATTCACCATCTTAGTTAATAAGCAACACTGCATTCTCACCCTTACTGCCTGAAGACACCAGTGAGAATGCCCTGGTTTTGCCTAAGTTGTTCTTCACATTTGTTTGCCTGCATTCTCACCCTTACTGCCTGAAGACACCAGTGAGAATGCCCTGGTTTTGCCTAAGTTGTTCTTCACATTTGTTTGCTGTCTGACTAATGCTGGGAGGGAGAGAGAGAGAGAGACAGAGAGACAGAGAGACAGAGAGAGAGACAAAGAAAGAGAGACACAGAGACAAAGAAAGAGAGAGACAAAGAGAGAGACAAAGAGAGAGAACCAAATTCTGAAATTAACTTGTGATTTCTTAGAAAGTTCAAATATATTAGTTTCTATGAGTGTATATAGAATTTTACAGAATCCTGAGTGTTTAAAAAAATGTAAGACAGAAGAATCAAGCTTGGACAAATGAGAGCTCTTTTCTTATCTTTCACCAGATAATACTTCTTCCACTCCTGGCCCTGAATCATAAAATTTTAGGTCAGTGCTCTGGTGAGGGTGAACTGGAATAAGCTTTGTGAATTTCTGTTTAAAGCAGCTCCGGTAATCTGCTTTCCTGACTCATCCTTGGATCTGGCCTTTCCCTGAGTCACAGTTTATGGGAGAATGTCACCTAGCCAATAAAATCTCCTTAAATGCCTACTCCCAAATATTGCTTAGTCATAGTTAAAGAAGGCATGGGAGCGAGGCCAAAGAGAGCTTTGGTTAAAATCTCACAAAAGAAAAAATAGTCATCAATCCTTAAGAAAAACAACAAAGGACTTTCTGATTCCTATAAGAGGCTGTGAATAATAAAATTATATACTAATGAAAAACTGAAACCTTTTCCATTACCTTAAAGATATTGGAAGTGAAATAATATACCTGTTATCAGAATAATTAAAACCATTCCCAAGTATTGTAAAATATATACAAAAATGATTTAAATAAATTGCATGATTTTGCACTGAATGACATATATGTAAGACACAAACACAGAGCATGTTTGTGGAGGAGTCACAATGTATATACTTCTGGAGCTGGAATACTGGAAAGTGATATGATCACATAGAATGTATAAAGGAAGTACAGGCCACTTTAGGAGAAAACCAGCATTGCAGTTTGTCCCATTTGGCACATCTAGAGTATATAAGGTTTAACTAATTTCCTAGGTCATTTTGACCTTTATTTCCCAGAGGATAAAGTATTGTTTTTCTGTACAGAAGTTCATGGTATAATGGATAAGGTGTCAGGAATTTTTTTTTAAAAAATGAGAGTAAGCAAGAATACCCCTGTTCTTGGGCTCTGTTATAAATAATACTCTCATTAAAATTCTGCTTTGAGAAAGGCAAGTCCATTAGTCTGGGAGCTAATTTTTACTGGCTCCTTAGATGTATGCATATTAAAAATTCAGCTTTTATAATTGCCAGTCATCAACCACCTAGTCAATGCTGTTCTTGGAGTTTTTAATTATTTACTTCATTTGCATAGACACTCCAATTTATGATCAACCATTTGGTTGTCAGGGGACAGTTTAGTAATTTTTCTTTTATATTTTTATCTATCCCCTTTGTGTTCCCAGGGAAAGCTCTGAGTCAGATCTCATACTACAGTGAGTCTTATTAGGAAATAAAAACTACATCCACTTGCATGAGTACTATGTGGAAACCATGGTTACTGATAGAACATGGGCAAATCTTGGTTTTATTAGAACAAATCAAAAGCTCTACAGCCAGTTAAAGTATAATTCCTCTGAGTTCAGCATAATGGTCTGTATTAAAAATCTAATATAGTACCATGCACACCAAGGATGTTTACTTTTTTAAATTTACTTTAGGAAGTGGATTTTTTTTCTAGGAAAATAACAATAATAGCATTCTGAGCAAATAAATAAAGCCATATTTCATTTAGCATCCTGAAATTTTCATGATCTTGTCAAAATTGGGGTCATTGTTTCCAGATCTAACAATACTATTGGAAGATGGCATAAATTAAATAGATTTGTCACTGGAGCCAATGGTTGTTGTAAAAGTTCATTTTGTGTTCTATCTTTGTTTGGTAGGACATTTTTTTTCATTTTTCAAGGTAGGCTCTCGCTCTAGCCCAGGCTGGCCTGGAATTCACTCTATAGTCTCAGGGTGGCTTTGAACTCAAGGCGATCCTCCTACCTCTGCCTCCAAGTGCTGGGATTAAAGGTTTGTACCACTATGCCTGGCCTAGGACATTTTTTATTATACAATTTTCTACATTACTATCATACTTCCTTACAAATGCAATGTATTCTCACTTTCTAAAAAGAAAATAACTGAAAGCTAAACTTTATTTGAATTCTCTTTACAAAATACACATTTCATTTTAGTTTTACATCCCCTTCTCCAAGTACATATAGTCTCTCTAATCCCTGAAGGATTTTTAATCTCCTTGACTCAATTACAGTTCATGTAGGTATTGTATTTGGTGGTATTAATAATATACCACACTTACAGTTAACATGGGTGTTATATTTGGTACTAAAAATAGAGTCTTAAAAATAAGAATATAAAATCAGCCAGGCATGGTGGTGCATACCTGTAATCCCAGCTCTAGGGAAGCAGAGGTAGGAGGTTTGAGGTGAGTTCAAGGCCACCCTGAGACTACATAATGATTGCACATCAGCCTATGCTAGAGGGAGACTCGACTCCAGTGATGTTTATTTAGGCCCAAATTTTAGAGCACTTGATAACATAAAGCTATCATTTCAGTAAAATCCTGGTGAGAGCCTTCTTGAAGAGACTTTGATGTACTCAGCTCAGTGAATTTTAATTTAGAATTTTATTTCTAAATTATTATGACGCCACCTTTATAACTTTAAGGTACTTTTTTAGAAACAAAAAGACATACACACCTATGTCTAATAAATATCTGTAATCACTTTGGTTTTCTTGCTTAAGTTTTGAGTCCATTTTATAAATTATTATATACCTTAACAGACTTGCTCCATATTTAGCAATATGTCATGTGGACAGGTGTTCCAGCTGTTCTGGTTATATGGCTGCAGTGGAGCGGAGTCTCCCCCAGAGCTAATCAAAGCTGTGTTCACATCTAACATTCACAATAAAGAACACTTATTAACACCTCCACTGCTATTATGTGCCACTGGATTTTCGAAACAATATACATATTTTCTCAAAAGAGTGGCATATTGAAAAGGCTTCATTTTGCCCCTAAGAAACAACTCAATTTTTGAACAAAACCATTGCCTTGCCTATCATCTGCGTTCTGCTCTTGGCTCTGGCGGCAGTAAATGTGATTGATTTGTTATCGCTGGTCTCATTGTTCTCCCTCTCTCAGCACTGTGTAGAAGCTTTCTTCATATAGAATGCAGAAAAGTTAATGTGAATGGAGCCAAATCGCACCACCTGGTAGGTGGGGAAATTGATTCCTCAGCTCCCTGCCCTGCTCATCTTCCAGGTCTTGTGTGTGGTGCTCCTGGTGTGTGATCCCCAGAAACCAAGGAACAGTGACTGGAGACAGGGACAGCAGGGTAACAAATGATGCCAGCTCCAGAAATTACAAAATCACTCTTCCCAGTGCAGAAAATACTTAGTTGCTGAAGATAATTTCCTTTGAAAATGTAAAATCAAAGGATAATTTTGATTTATTTTCTTATGTGTTCTAATTCCCAAATTCAATAAGAGATGTGTGTAAATACATCCACTTATTAATACAAGTGTTATCATGCCCATTTACAAAATAGATTGCATTTTCTTGCCTGTCTTGTCATTAATTTGTTTATTTATAAATTGTATTATAGTTGCTAAGTTTGATATTATCCCATAACTAACATGTCTTTTTTAATTTCTTTCTTTGCTTTTAATCATTACCCTATTCTGATTACTGGAGGAGAGGAACATAAAAGGAACATTTTACTTGTCCACGAAGAATTTTCTACCAATAATGAAAGAGTAATGACAAATGTCACAAATACAGGGAGGGTTTTACAGTAAATGAAGGTCTGAATACAGTTTGATGGAAATTAAGTTGTGAATGAAATGACAGAGTCTTGGAATAGAATGAAAGAGATAACAGTTTCTCTGAGTCTTGAAGTGTGGGGAGGGTTTTAACTGACAAAGAGCTGCAACATTTCAGGAACAACATTCCCCATGAGGTGGAGGCTGATGATTGGGTGCAGGCAATAAGGGCAGTCTTTCTGGTGGCTACTCAGGAGTCTTAGAGTTTGGGTGGGAAGGTTAGCTGGGGAAGGTGGCCAAGACAGTGTCTTAAATTTCCTAAGGAAGTCTTAGATCTCAGTTGTTTAAGTGACATGGAATTAACAAGGTCGGAGACAGACCCATGTCTGAAAAGATTCGGTGGCAATGGGAAGGTAGACTTCTAACACTTGGAAAATAATTTGAAAGTTCCAGCAAAAGGTGCAGATCTGCACTGGTGCTGGTGAAGTGACTGGAGGTGAGGAAATGCATGTGAAAATCAGCAAACACTAAAATTCAGTATGGTGTATGAGTTGTTGGCAGTGGTTAGCAGAATTGAGGTCAAGAGTGTGTCAAGGACAAATTGAAACATTATCACCTATTTGCTGGACTAGGTCACAGTGATTGTCAAAGGCTAAAGAAAATCTTCTAATTTAATGAAGAGAAATGAGAGACTCATTATGACTGCCTTTTATTGATAATTCTATATTTTAATTTGGTCTTCTCATATTTCAAGATGAGCAAAAAAATATCATAAGAAACAAGGATTTCCCTGTTATTTATACAAACACAGAACTGAAAAAAGGATTTAAGTGCTTTAGAAAAGTCCAAATAGGGGGCTGAAGACATTGCTCATTGGTTCATGGTGCTCGCTTGAAAAGACTGGTGGCCTAGATTCAATTCCTCAGTACCCACATAAGGCCAAATGCACAAAGTGGTGCATGCATCTGGAGTTTCTTTGCAGTGGCAAGAGGCCCTGGCACACTTATTCTCCCCACCCCCATCTCTCTCCTTA
>PVHP010020548.1:0-30508 GCA_004024765.1 Zapus hudsonius | reverse complement strand
TTTTATTTTTCACATGGGTTCTAGGGAGTCAAACTCTTCAGCCTCCAGCCCAGAAAGGCCCTCAGGCTTAAGTGGTAATCACTCTTACACTGAGCATCTTATTCCCGTTACTGTATCTTTTTCACCTAGACCAAAAAGTATTGTAGTTGAAATAATGGATATTTTAATTCAGTCTAGCTAATTAATAATAACTATAAAGTGCAGCTTACAAAATTGTCTTGGTCTGTATGCCTCATTGTTGGAGCTCCGTGAGGATGCTGAAAAGTATGTCTGCTTGCTCAGTTTTCCTCATACCTGGTAGTGAGGTTCAGTATGTGCTTGTCAACTGGATGAATAAGCAGGTACAGAATCCCATCCTATTTAGGGACACCATAGTGCTAAGAATAGTAGACAGGGGAGAGGCAGTCAGAGTGTTCCTTGAGCAGGAAGTTTGTCTGCACATTAGCATGTATTTGCTAGGCAGAAGCTGAAGAAGGGGTCATAGCCTGGTAAAGCAAGGCAGCTCCAATGTAGCCGAGCCCAGGTCTGCTGCCTTGGATGACTGTTGGATGAGGTTGGCATTCTGATCATTTCCTGTGCTTCCTTCCCAGGTCCCACTGAAGAGCCACCATCCAGTGTGCCCCAGCCTCCCCCAGAGCCACCAGCTGGGCCTCCAGTCTCCACCCCCCGCCCAGATGAACGCCCTTCTTCCCCCATTCCTCTCCTCCCTCCACCCAAGAAACGCCGGAAAACTGTCTCATTTTCTGCTGTGGAGGAGGTGCCAGCCCCTGAACCTCCCCCAATTGTCCCAGTACAGACCAAGTCTCTAGGCCCAGTCTCTCGTAAAGTCCCCCGGGGCATAGAGCGCACCATTCGAAACCTGCCCCTGGACCATGCATCTCTGGTTAAAAGTTGGCCTGAGGAGGTGGCCCGAGGGGGTCGCAGCAGAGCTGGAGGCCGAGGCCGCTCCACTGAGGAGGATGAAGCTGAGCCAGGGACAGAAGTTGACCTGGCGGTGCTGGCCGATTTGGCCCTGACTCCTGCCCGATGTAGGTTGGCCACTGTGCCCACTGGTGACGACTCAGAGGCCACAGAGACTTCAGATGAGGCTGAACGTCCAAGCCCCCTGCTCAATCACATCCTGCTGGAGCACAACTATGCTCTGGCCATCAAACCACCATCTGCCTTGACAGCACCTCGGCCCTTGGAGCCATCTCCTGCCCCTGCTACACTCTTCAGCTCCCCAGCTGATGAAGTCTTAGAAGCCCCTGAGGTGGTAGTGGCTGAGGCAGAGGAGCCAAAGCAGCTACAGCCACAGCAGCAGCCAGAGGAAGAGGAGGGGGAGGAAGAGGAGGAGGAGGAGTCTGAATCTTCGGAGAGCAGCAGCAGCAGTAGCAGTGATGAGGAGGGAGCCATCCGGCGTCGCAGCCTTCGTTCCCATACCCGGCGTAGGCGACCGTCACTCCCACCTCCACCGCCTCCTTCCTTTGAGCCCCGGAGTGAATTTGAGCAGATGACCATCTTATATGACATTTGGAACTCAGGCCTGGACTTGGAAGACATGAGTTACCTGAGGCTCACATATGAGCAGCTATTACAGCAGACCAGTGGGGCTGACTGGCTTAATGACACCCACTGGGTCCATCACACAAATATCCTGAGCTGCAGAGTTGGGCCTGCCCATGCTGGGGGAGAAAGACACAGGGCAGGGGCACATTCCTCCAGGTTAGAGTCAGGTGTGTCATCCTCGGGCCTCTCCTAGGGCTGTATTGATCTTCCTTTCTGTCCAACTTGCTGTGCCCTTTCCAGCCTTGGGGTTCACCTTTTGCCCTCTGTCTCTTGAGCTGGCAGAAAAAGTGTGGTCTGGATTGTCGTCTCTCACCTATCTACTAACAGTATTCTCACTAGCTTAGATCAGCTCCCTTTCTTTTTTTTTTTTTTAAAGGACGTCCAGATGCCACTTTGTGCATCAGGGTTTTTTTTTAATATTTTATTTATTCATTTTCAAGCAGATATATATATATATGTGTGTATATATATATATATATATATATATATATATGTATATACACACATATATATACAGAGAGAGAGAGAATCAGAGCCACCACCTTGTGGGTCTGGCTTATGTGGGTCCTGGGGAATTGAACCCAGGGCCTTAGGCACTGGAGGCAAGTGCCTTAACCTCTGAGCCATCTCTCCAGCCCCAGCTCCCTTTCTTGTAGAGTGGTACTGGGGTAGATAAGGCATGGGCCCCAGGTGACAGTCCAGTGAAGGACCTGTTCTCTTCCTTAACACCCTGCACTCACCAACCTAAGCACTCCAAAGCGAAAACGGCGGCCCCAGGATGGGCCCCGTGAGCACCAGACTGGATCTGCACGCAGTGAAGGCTATTACCCCATCAGCAAGAAAGAAAAGGACAAGTACTTGGATGTGTGCCCTGTCTCAGCCCGGCAGCTGGAAGGCGTGGACACTCAGGTAGGGCTCTATCCTGAGGTCTGGCCCACTCACTACCTCCTCCTACCCATCCTGATGCTCCTCTCTGCTTTTACTTATCGCAGGGGACTAACCGGGTGCTTTCTGAGCGACGATCGGAGCAGCGGCGGCTGCTGAGTGCCATTGGCACCTCAGCCATCATGGATAGCGATTTGCTAAAGCTAAACCAGCTCAAGGTGAGGTGGCCCAGTGAAAGGTTGAAGCAAGGAGAGCTGCCCCTGATGGGTTCCTGTGGTCCCCAGGGTAGAGGTGGGTGGGTGGCTAAAATACCCTATGGCCTGGGAGGTCTGCAGGAAAGGCCAAAAGCTAGGTTGTGAGAGGCATTAGCAGTGCAGCCTACCTTCTGCCTCCCTAGTTTCGGAAGAAGAAGCTCCGATTTGGCCGGAGCCGGATCCATGAGTGGGGTCTGTTTGCCATGGAACCCATTGCAGCTGACGAGATGGTGATAGAATATGTGGGCCAGAACATCCGCCAGGTAAGGCTCCAGGCCCAACTGCTGATCTGATTAACAGCGTGGGATTTCACATGAGCACTCTTTGGACCATTGGGACAAAGCCTCACTCATCCCCACCCCAGATCCAAGACCAGGTCTTCCTGTAAGGATGCAGGGAACACTGGACAGTAACAAGCATGTTAAAGGAAGCAGGAGCTGTGGGACATAGGCCAAGGTGACTTAGGACCTCCCAGAGACACTGGTTTTCAAGGGGAGGGGTTTATGCTCCTGTTTTCAGGACAGCATGTGCACAGGCCCAGAACCAGCATATTTAGGCCAGTTAGGTCAGTATGGCTGGTCAGGAAACTTTCAGGGCCAATGAAAGTAATGTGGGCCTAAAAGTACAAATGGAGCTAACTCCCCAGAGCTGGGAACCAGATGAGTAAGTGTAGTGCTGTGGAGAGGGGAAGTGCCTGAAAGCAAGTCTGATAAGGGCTTTAAAGACAGGCCTGTGGGTCCAGAAACAATGGGCCCAGGTGACAGGCCAGTGAAGGACTTGTTCTCTTCTTTAACACTCACCAACCTAAGCACTCCAAAGCAAAAGCCATGGCCCCAGGATGGGCCCCATGAGCACCAGACCAGATAAGATAGCAAATTGGCTATAAAGGCTGAGGGCGAAGTGCTGAGGCCCACTTAGGGCACCGCCACTTGCCATTAGGAGTGTGATGGGACCCTGGTGAAGTCCCCATGAGGAGCTCGCAGGAGCTAGGGAGATGGCTCGGTGGTTAGGAGCACTTCTGTGCCAGCACGAGGGTCTGAGGAGGCCTGAGAGACAGATTGAGTTTAATCCCCAGGACAGCTGGGCATGGACAGCATCATCTGTAACCCCAGTCCCATAGGGGAGCAGAGACCAAGACTCATGAAAAAAAAAACAAGCTCAGTATCAAATAAGAATGGTTTGAAGATTGAAGGAGTGGGACACCCCACATTCTGTTAGGGATACCTCCAGCAAGTACATGGATGCTGTCTGAACATACACATGGATATACTGTACTACATTACACACAAAACAAAAAGACAGTCTGCAAGGGGGTGAGAGCCCCCAGAGTGTGCACTCAGACATATCGCCTGTTTCCTGGGAGTTAGATGTGCCTTTCCAAACAAGGCCATGGTCCTGGCACAGATGACCTGCCATCTGCTCTGCCCAGCAGGTGCCTGTTTGGGAGGGACAGCTCTAGGAGAGAAAAGTGGGGTTCAGTTCTTGATGTGGCCATTGTCATTTCAGAAGCTGTCCCAGCTCCACAGTAGGCTGTGGGCTCCCCGGTGACCAGGCAGATAAATGCTCTTGATGGAGCTGATTTCCCCAGCATCCTCTTGTGGTGACTTTACAGGGTTAGGATGGTGGGAGCAGAAGGCATAACTGCAGTTCCTGGAGCTGGTGGGATGGGGCTGAGATCTCTGAGCCATGCATCTCATCCTCCTAGATGGTGGCTGACATGCGGGAGAAACGCTATGTGCAGGAGGGCATTGGTAGCAGTTACCTGTTCCGGGTGGACCACGACACCATCATTGATGCCACTAAGTGTGGCAATCTTGCCAGATTCATCAACCACTGTTGCACGGTGTGTTGAGGGCTGGATTGAGGGTGGGGTGTGGGAGGGATGAGGAAGGCTACATCTCACACTGCCTCCTCCTGCAGCCCAACTGCTATGCCAAGGTGATCACCATAGAGTCTCAGAAGAAGATCGTGATCTACTCCAAGCAGCCCATTGGCGTGGATGAGGAGATCACCTATGACTATAAGTTCCCGTTGGAGGACAACAAGATACCCTGTCTGTGTGGCACCGAAAGCTGCCGTGGGTCCCTCAACTGAAGTGGGGCAGGACTGGTGCCCTCCTATTTATTCCCCTTGGTGCCCTGAGCCCTAGCACCCCCAGCCTTAGTGGGCTCAGGTGGGCCCATGTGCCCCCATCTCCACCTGTGAGATGGAGGGCTCTAAGCCCAGTGAGAGAGCTTCAATCCCTTGAGGCAGTTTGTCTCTCATCACCCCTTCCCACACACACCTTATTTTTTTTTTCTTTGCGGAGAAGAAGCTGTAAATGTTTGTAGCTGCCAGCAGCTGTTTCCTGTGGAAACCTGGGGTGCCGGCCTGTACAGATCCTATTCTTGGGGGGGCTGCACAGCCCTCTGCTTTGTGTTAATGGGGACATCCCCTTCTGTCCTATGTGCATCCTCCCCAGTTTAGGGGGTCTCTAGGGGCAGTGGCCATGTTCTTCCCCAGGGGGGAGCCCTGGACCCCCAGTCCTGGGGACTCTGTGCCTGGAACCCTGCCTTGTCTTGTGTCCCTGCCAGACCCTGTGGGTCACCCTCCCACCATGGTGTCTGGAGGCTCTGGCTCAACCAGGCCAGGGTGGAGATGGCCTTCTTGTTGGGCTGGCATGTATATATGTTAATAGTGCAAACCCAACGCCACATTTTTATAATTGTGATTAAACTTTATTGTACAAAAGTGCTTGGTCAATATCTTTGGGGGCGATCAGGCTGGGGTGAAAGTTGATGGTGGAACAAGACAAAGCAAAAATGGGTGACCTGAAGTTTAGGGTGAGTAGAGGGTGACCTATAGACCCAGCACTACTGCTAGGGACCAACCACCTAACAGGATGTGACGTGCTCACAAAGGCCTGCCATTTGGGCCAGAGTTAGGCCTCCCCTCCCTTAGAACCACAGCTGCTGCTGGACCTCCAGCCTACTTGGAAACCCCGCTGGAAGGAAGAACTGAGGTCTTGCAGCAGGGATGAGGTCACCCTGTTTGCCTCTATCTCAAGGCCCCCAAATCCCTTAGCACCTACTGGGCAGGATCCATCTTCTGCATCCTCTCTGCCATTGGAGAGTTGAGTGGCCACCAGGGGGCATCCTGTGGCAGAAGTACCTCACCTCCCCCCACGGGTGGAGGCTGGGCTGGTGGCGTTCCTGGAATGGGCCAGCAGAGGAGGGGCAAACTGAAGGAAGGAAGCACCAGTGCAGCCAGTTGTCCAGCCCAGGACACAACCTAACGAACTTATCTGGCCAGTTTTGGTTCCCTGGGACAGTGGCTACAGGTAGGCAAAAGTGATAATAGGGCCCAGGTGACCCTACCCACCTTCCTTCCCCAACTCCTTCCCTTCCTCTCCCTCTCCTTTTTTCCCCTTTTTCCTTTGTAGCAGTCTCTCTCTAGCCCAGGCTGATCTGGAACTCACTCTAGCCCAGACTGGCCTTGAATTGCTCCTACCTCAGCCTCTGAAGTGCTGGGATTTAAAGGTGTGAGCCACCACACCCGGCTTTTCTCTCCTCTTTTTTTTAATCCCCAGGTTTTTCTTTATCCACTTCAAACTCTAACCCCTTTTTGCACCCCAGCTCTTACCCATCAGTTGACTTACCCATCTGACTCAGCAGTTGGCGGGGTCAGAGGACAGGTAGCCTGACTGCAGCACCCGCAGCTGCAATCTACAGGCAACTCAGCCACCCCACCCATGTCACTGTGCTCCCACTAGGCCCCTCTAGGAAAAACAGGAGCAGGTGGCAGCAGGCAATTCTGGTGAGCCAAGTTCTCTTCTCACAGCTGGGCATGGCAGAATCAGCACCGGTCCCGGAGCTGGTATACCTCGTCACGGGTGGCTGTGGCTTCCTGGGGGAGCATGTGGTCCGAATGCTGCTGGAGCGAGAGCCGAAGCTCCGAGAGCTGCGGGTCTTTGACCTGCACCTGAGCCCCTGGCTGGAGGAGCTGAAGACCGGTGACTGGACAGCGTGGGGACAGTGGCAGGAGGGAGTAGTGCCCTATCTCCTCCCAAACTGGGATGTCCCCACCCTTTGTGGAAAAGATGATTCCTGCTTATGTTTTTTAGTTCACATAGATGGGATAAATGAGTCACTAGGAACGTGGCTCCTGAGGGTTTAGGACAAACCTAGCAGCAGCTGATAGGCCCAGCCCTAACACTGCCTCTGGCTTCTCCACCAGGGCCTGTTCAGGTGACTGCCATCCAGGGAGATGTGACTCAAGCCCATGAGGTGGTAGCAGCCATGGCTGGAACACATGTAGTCATCCACACAGCTGGGCTGGTGGACGTGTTTGGAAGGGCCAGTCCAGAAACCATCCATGAGGTCAATGTGCAGGGTGAGATGCTTTCTACCTATTCTGATACCACACGTGACACCTGTCACTCCTTCAAGTGTGGCCTGACCTTGCCCATTTGTTTCCACTCTGCTTTCCTGTCATTTTCCTGTGACAACCTGTCTTGTTGATAGTCCTGCCTCCACATCCCTGCTGTCCCAACCTCCCCCAGCCTGTGGTAGTTCTCCATGGACCTGAGATGGAGAGGAGAACAATGCTGAGGAGACAAAGCCACAGCTTGTATCGACCCCTTTCTCCCACAGGTACAAAGAACGTGATCGAGGCTTGTGTACAGACTGGAACACGGTTCCTGGTCTATACAAGCAGCATGGAAGTTGTGGGGCCTAATGTCAAAGGCTACCCCTTCTACAGGTGAGCCAACCCTTCCATCTACAGGTGAGTCATGCCTCCTTTGATTTAGAGCCCGCTTCTCAGCACTGACTTTCCTTCTACTTGTAGGGGCAATGAGGACACCCCATACGAGGCAGTGCACAGGCATCCCTACCCTTGTAGCAAAGCCCTAGCAGAACGACTGGTCCTGGAGGCCAATGGAAGGAAGGTGCGATGCAGAAATGGGATTTGGGGTGCTGAAGGCCAAGGCAGAGTATGACCCCTGGGCTTCTTTGCATCCCATCTCCAGCTCAAGGAGGCCAAAATGGTGTCTTAGCAACACTTGCATTTTTCCACCAGGTCCTCGGGGGGCTGCCTCTGGTGACATGTGCCCTTCGTCCCACGGGCATCTATGGTGAAGGTCATCAGATCATGAGGGACTTCTACCACCAGGGTCTGCGCCTTGGGGGTCGGCTATTCCGGGCCATCCCAGCCTCTGTGGAGCATGGCCGGGTCTATGTGGGTAAGGACAGGGATAGGCAAGAGGAAGCCAGGAGCAGGCAGGCAGAAGGACCTGCTATGGAGTGGGTGGGAATCACCAGTGTATGCCTGGCTCTACATGGGCAGATGATAATTATGTGGGCATTATCTGTATGGCCTGTAGAGGAGAGAGATCCATTGAAGTTAGGAAGGCTGATGAACCCACATGTTATGGGTTTTGCAAAGGATTTCAGCCTTGGGAGCAGCAGCTTCCAAGGAGGAAAGGGGCAGCATCTATACAGAGCTAACCAAAGTAGCTGCAAGCTACCCAAGTGAGCCAGTGGCTACAGTGACTGCGGGTAAATTAGCCTTGACCAAGCTGTAGTGAGATGTGGGCAGCATCTACATGGGCCCAAACAGTAGCAGTGAGTACATGCACTGGACCAAGAGACATGCTACAAGGGTTCTCAGTGGCATATCTCTCCCCTGCTCTCTGGCAGGCAATGTGGCCTGGATGCATGTGCTTGTGGCCCAAGAGCTGGAGCAGCGGGCAACACTCATGGGCGGCCAAGTGTATTTCTGCTATGACAAGTCACCATATAAGAGCTATGAAGACTTCAACATGGAGTTCCTGGGCCCCTGTGGACTACGGCTGGTGGGTACCCACCCACTGCTGCCCTATTGGCTGCTGGTGCTGCTGGCTTATCTCAATGCCCTATTGCAGTGGCTGCTGCGCCCACTGCTGCTCTATGCACCCATGTTAAACCCCTACACACTGGCCGTGGCCAATACCACCTTCACCGTCAGCACCAACAAGGCACAGCGCCATTTTGGCTACGAGCCCCTCTTCTCATGGGAAGACAGCAGGGCCCGCACTATTCACTGGGTACAGACCACAGAGGGCTTGGCTCAGTGATTGCAGGGCTGAGGTCTGGAGGCCATGATGGCACATCCTCAAGCCCTGAGCTCTCACCCTGAATGGGGACAGAAAGCTAGAGGCTGACATGGAGCCCTCCAGGTCTAAGCCCACTAGCCTTGGGTTTGGGTTGTGTTCTGGTGCCTCCAAGTTCTAGGGCAGGGTTTGGGGACAGGAACATCTTTAGTGGAGGAACTGATTTCCAAGTGGTCTCACTACCCCATCCCATCAAGCAGGAAGTGGCCAACATTCCAGAGGTCCCATGCCGGTGACATCTTCAGACCTGGCCCCTCCCACTTTTGCCTCTCCTTGAGGGATCTAGTTCCATTACTTTTTTAAAAAAAGGTATCACCTTTAGATATTTATCTTTTAATTTGCCTTAAAGAAAGCTGAGGAAATCAGTCAGTGGCTTTCCATGCCTTGCCCTCTCACCCAAATTGCTCCTGCATTATTGTTGGCTCTCAGCCCAAGGATATCAGTAATATTGTACTTGGCCAAGCCTGGATTAAAATCCTTTTCCAAGCCTGTGTTCACCTACTGGTCCAGTTCCCTCCCCATGTGTCTCCCCTCACCATGCGGCGAGTCCCGTGTGGGGACAGAAGGAAGTGAGCACACAGCAGGCCCGCTGTTGGATTGGTTGCTATTTCTCCCATCCCACAGGGCCAACCTGGCCCAGGGTGGGGTTGGGGGACTCTGGGGACAGGACATGCAGGGCTGGGGTGGGGGCAGAATTTTCTGTATTTTATCCATTTGCAACTTGGTCACCAATAGAGAGAAGTGAGACTCTGAGGGCTAACAGGAGGGTGGCTAGGCTCTGGGCCCCCAGCAAGGCCCCAGGAGTCCTGTCCCCTCTGGGGAAGGGAGGGAAAGAGCTTCTAGAAACCAGAAACAGAGGAAGGGGCAGGGGCTCATGTCAGCAAACACAGCTACACCACGTGACACGCCAGCGACACAGAAACACACGCCAACGCACACGGCTGCACAGCAGGGAAAGGGGCCGGTTGGGGAGAAGGGAACCAGGGGCCATCCATCTTGTCCTCTGTGGGGTGGGCTCCAAGGGTAGGGTGAATGCATAGAATACATCATGTGGACACGCTCAAGGCAGGGCAAGAGCGTACATCGACCCACAGGCACATGAGATGGACACAGTGTGCTTGGAAGAGGGGAAGTGTTGAGCCCTGGCTGGGCCTGGAACCACCACAGGGCACACATGGTCTCGACAGCTGTAGGTTCATGGAGGTCAGGCAGCACACACTTGTCTGAGAACATGCAGAAGACACCAGCCCCCAGACAACTCTCTGGGACACAAAGACAGACAGCAGCCAACAAGCTGTGTAGCACTGGTAGAAAGCTAGAGCACAGCAGCAGATCCTCAGAGAGCCCTTATCCACCTGAGGCCCAGAGGTGGGCAACTAATGGGCACAAAGCCACTGAAAGAGGCATGAGTAGCATGCCAGTGACGGTCTTCCCCTGTGATCACCAAGGCTGGGGTGCTGTTGGAAATACACAGGCTAAAAGGAGAGGTGTCCTGACTGGACGGAAGGTAGGAAGAAGGGGGCTGGATGCTGGGGCCTACTCCGAAGAAGTCTGGGACAGGAGCAGGAAAGCTGTGGTCAGACTTCCTGTCCTGCAAAAGAGCATTCTAGAAATGGATAGGCAGGGTCTCTCCTCAGCACAGCTAACCTGGGGTTACATACATGTGACTTCACTGGCACACAGAGCAGGGTGGTCAGGGCCCAAACAGCCAGGCAGAGAAGAGGTCAGTCAGCCATCGGAGCTAGGGCTGGCTGAGAAGGGATTATGTTCTGGGGGATTACATCTGCCCGGTCTCTCACATGAACACACACACTTCACATGGCCTGGAGTCTACACACATGCCGGAGTCGTCCACCCAGCTCACATGTGTGTCCCTCAGGGCAGAACAAATTCATGCAACATGCTCCTAGGCCATCAAGTGGGGTATTTCTCAACACTGTCGTTTTTCCCATGTACCTCCTACCTGCCACCAAACCGAATCCTCAGACCGCATGGTTTGGCTGTCCACACAAGGGAGGGCCTCCTTTCCTAACCACCACTGAACAGGCATGTTTTGAGCCCCACCCTTCATGTTACCATGATATGGGAATGGCTGTTTCAGCAGAAGTGTCCAAGGGATAAGCCCCAGGGTTAGGTAACCCTGAGTGGTCACTCTTTTATACCTGAAATCAAGTTGAACAAATCCAGTTTCCTGAGGAAGAAACCAGAAAGCATCAGATGGGCAGAAAGGACAAACGCTGGCTTCTCTCTGGTTCGAGGGGAGTGTGAGAGGCAGGAAAGGGCAATGCCTTGATTTCCCATCTGTCTGGGGCAGCCTTTGACATCTCACTTCATCAGTCTCTTCCCTACAACAGTCCATCATGAGAGAGAGGTGAAAACCGATGTGGGCCTGAATGGGCACTAGGCTACCTGTGTGTGAGTGCCTCAGTGTGCATGTGCATGCCTAGGTATGGCCACCTTCATGGGACTTCCTCAGCCTTGGCATGTGGAAGCACACTGAGACATGTTAGCTGTCATGGGCTTGGACTGTCCTTGGGCAGAAACAGAAAGATAAGAATCTGGACACGTGTTCATAAGGGCCTGGAGCTGCAGCAAGGCAGGAAACTCCACTTGCACAATGTTGATGTAGCAGTGTGTCTGGTTATACCAGATACTGGTCAGCTGCTCTGGGGGCAGGGAGAAGGGGGGGGCAACTAAACCTGAATAAACAAACCTAGGTGGGCCACATGCCCTCAAAAGTCAAATGTGTGTGTGATACACAGGGGAAGAAACGCACAATATAGAAAGTCCCTAAAGATACACAGTTGCACACGTGCGTGCGCACACACACACGCACAGCTGTATTCAAGGTAGCATAGGAACATAGATAACTGTGCCCACCCCAAAACTGGTTCTAGTCCACAGTGGGGAGGGCCTTGTCTGAGGATAAAACCTACCAACACTTCACACACACACACACACACACATACACACACACACACGTCAGTCACATCATGGTCTGGGAAAAATATACATTTATACAGATTGAGCCAGGTCATTTATCCACATGCTTCCTTCCCCTAGCCTCACCTGAACTCTACAGCCACACACACAAACACACATGACACAGCCACCAGGGTAACGGAGCCAGGAGAGTTTGTTCTATCACACGAGGAGTGTGCTGCAGTCTCTGGGCCTCCCTGGATCCTCTGAGGATGTGCACATCTACATGCACACTTCCTGCCCCATTTGTAACAGACAGGGAGGGAAGTGGCAGTGCATAACTTACTGTTGGATTAGGTTCACACAGAATTCCATGTATACAAACTGCATGGTATCATATCTGCACACACACACACACACACACACACACACACACACACACACCAATTCACAGAAGACAGATTGGGGCATGGTGAGCCGCTGTGTACCCAACCAAGGTCTACACAGCAACCCAGGTGGACAGGAAGCTCAGACCACACAGAATGAAGGTGGTGGCAGGAAGAGTGATTCAGAGCATCGACATACATCTACACAAGTACACACACGCTGGGGTGTCCACACGTCTCAAGCATGTGCTGGCAGCATGCATGTTGGTGTGCATGTGTGATCACGCCTGCTGCTATCTACGTGCGGGGGTGGGGAGGGTCCATGGCAGTGAAGGCCAGGGACTCCAGAGTCTGCCATGGGAGGGAAGGGAGGTGGGGCTGCCTGGGTCTGTTTTGGGGATGAGCTTGGAGCAAGGGATGGAGTGAAAGGGTGGTGGGGGTATTGCTCCCAATGTGGGGGAGGGGCCTGGGAAAGAGAAGGGCGGAGGGTCTACAAGCCCAGCGTCCCCCCAATGGATGACGCCAAGACTACCCCCAGCACCACACAGCAGATGATGATCATAATTTTCTTCTGCATGCAGAAACACGTGGTGTATGTATGTGTGGGTGAGAGACCAACAGAGAGATGTGGTGTGTGAGAGAGAGAGAACAATGGTCATCAGATGTGGTGTACATGTAAGAGAGAAGTGTGTGCATCAGAAAGGAGAGACCAACAGACAACAGATGTGTGTGTGAGACAGACCAACAGATGTTGGATGTGTGTGAGAGAGTGATGTATGTGTGAGAGAGAGAGATTGGGTTGTGAAAGAAACAGATGTGGTATGTGTATGTGTGACAGAGACCAACAACAGATGTGGTGTGAATGTGTGAGAGAGGAAAAGGGGGGGTGAGAGAGATGTGTATGTGTGAGAGAAAGACCAACAGACAGACAGATGGGGAAGAGTTGGGGGTACAGGGTGTGAGGAAAAAGAGGGGAGAGAAAACAGAAACAGCAAGAGGTCAGAGCCAGAGATAAGGCCTCTCACCCATTTCAGCACTGCCTCACCCCCTCCCTAGTCCCCCGCCCCCATGAGACCACTGGCCCCAGGCTCACCCTCCGAGCCTTGCTCTGGTATTTCACAGCTTTCTTAGTGTCGGACACAGCTCGCTCCACATAGTCCACGGAATGTTCCACATTGTACTCAATGCGGTCGATCATTTCACCCTGCAGACAGAGGAAGGAATGGAGGCTGATTAGGAAGAGGCAAACCCAGCCTCAGGGAGGTTCCCAGGGTGGCGTGGCAGGGCCCATACCTGGCTTTCCACAAGCATGGCCATGTCCACAAACATGTCATGCAGCTCACGGATGCTGGTTTCCAGTTTGATGATCTCATTGTGCCTCGTCTCGATCTCGTTTAGTGCCTGCTTTGTCATTTGTGAGTCCATTTTGATCTAGGGTGATGGGAGGAGAGGGAAGCTGTGATGATCACCCTTTGCCCAGGTCACAGCTTCAGCTCAGCAGACAGAGGATATGGGTTCAAATCCAGATGTTATTTGCTAGCTGTAGCCTTGGGTAAATTATTTATGGTCTCTGAGTCTATTATCTCCACCTAGCCCACCTCGAAGGGTTGTACAATTGAATGAGTTCATCTATGTATTTCAATTGGAACTGCCCTGGAAACATAAGCACCAAAGAGAAATTTGTTAAACTGCAAGAAATAAAACTTGTATGGAGCCACCACCACCTTGCCCGAGCGAGGGCTTCCTGTAGCACACACCAGGGAAGCCCAGGAAAGAAAGATGGTCAAAGGCTGACAGGGTGATGGAGGAGACACAACAGGTAAGAAAGTAGCAAGCAGACAGACAGGCCCAGATGAGAAGGCAGTATGCCCACAAGTCGCCCAGAGCCTGCATGAGATGAGGCAGGGAGTAAATAACAAAATGCACCCCAATCCTCAAGAGTTAGGGGAATGTACTCCAACTCACAACCACAACCCCTCCTCCCCACAACTCATAAACTGGGCCAGGCCACTTGCCTCCCACGTTAAGCCATTTCTTCACCCTGAAGAAGCCCACAGCCTCCCTAGTACCCCAGGCTATACACTTTAACCTTGGCAGCTAAGACTCGGTCTCCTGCTTGTAGTTATGTAAGATCATCAGAAGACTGCTCATCACGTGACCTATGCTTCCTGGCTGGGTCTGGTCTGTTCTCTTGCCCACCTTCTCATATCCAAAAGCTCTTTGCTATTAAAGTGCATCTCAATGACACCTCCCCCAGGAAGTCTTCCTTGACTCCAGTATTAATAACCCTCACCCAACAAACACCCAGGGTCTCCTGCAGTTTCCACAGCCCTCAGCCAGGTCCAAACCTCCATCTTTGTAATATGGAGTTGGTTTTGTCACTGAAGCAGCCCCCTTGGAACTGCCCACCATCCTGCCTTCCATTTCCACATAGAAGACAAATGGGACGGGTAGAGCTGCATGGGGACAGGGGTGTCTAATCTAACTGGCCCACAGCCAATTTACTGCAAGGTAATTCAACAATGATCAATTATTCTAATGCCAATTTACTGAAAACTGCAACAGTACACACTTTACACCTGGTCTAGACCCATTTTTCCAGGGCTCCAGAGGTACAAATGGAGTCAGGTCCAGGCAGATCAGGACAAAAGTCCACAAGGAGAAAGGAGAAGTTAGGTTCAGGGAAAGCCCATGCACTCACGAGGTAAGGCAATGTGCAACACTTAAATGAAATGAAAATTTGTCTTTTTATTTTTTTAAATCTTCACAAATGAGTCATGGTGAATGGTGTTCCTCAGGGAGGGACAGCAGTGGATTGCAGTACTGAGTTCTGACTCAGAATCAATGGGTGAGTCAAGTCCTTGGCACACGGCTTCACCTCTGGCCCAGTTTGCCTCATCTGTGAAATGGGCTCCCTTGTGGAGTTGTGGAGAAGATTAAATGAATCAGTAGGTGAGTAACTGGGCATGGTGGTTATGCCTGTAATCCCAGCTAAGGAACTAGGATTGTGGGTTTGAGACAAGCCTGGGCTACATAGTGAAATCTATACAAAAAACAGAAGGAGTCCTGGAGTGGTTGCGCACACCTTTAATCCCAGCACTCGGGAGGCAGAGGTAGGAGGATCGCCGTGAGTTCAAGGCCAGCCTGAGACTACAGAGTGAATTCTAGGTCAGCCTGGGCTAGAGTGAGACCCTACCTCGAAAAACCAAAAAAACAAAACAAAACAAAACAAAACAAAAAAAAAAAACCAAACCAAAAGCCCTTTAATGTGCCTGGCACACACTGTGGACCACTTTTATGGAGTGCCTTCCTACCCTGACCCTAAGGAATTCCCCAGTTCCTGTTCCAGACTTCCCCCTGCTTGTAATTCCAAGGTGAATTTTGGATCTCTGTTCTTTGTTAACATGGGGAGGAGAGGCAAATGCTTCCCCCAAAGATCCACCCCAGCCCAGGGGCTCACATCATCCGTGAAGATGGCCAGCTTCCCGCTCTCCAGCATGTCTTCCAGTTCTTCGTTGGTCGTGGTCCTGCCAGCTGTGGGAGAAAGGACTCGCTCAGGGAGGGGCTGAAGCGGTGGGGTGGGGGGTCGTGACCCTGGGACCCCCTCCCCCACCCCCAGGGAGGATGGAGGTCAGGGGCACACGCACTGATCTCCAGCTGCCGCTGGATCCGGTCCTTGCAGCGGTCCCGGTACTTGGACTGGGTTGCGTTATACTCGGTCATTACCTCCACGAACTTCCGAGAGAGTGTGGAGTGCTGGGGAATGGTGGGGACAGACACGCCAGGAAGTCAGGGTGAGGACGGTGCAGGCGGGTAAATCCGTTCACGGCTCCTTCTTCAGCTCGGCGGTGACCTCAGTTTACCGCCCCGCCACCTCCCCGCAATTCAATCCCCAGCCCCTCGCGCAGCATCCCCAGGCTAGCCCACCGCCTACCTGGGTCTTGCGGATGCGCAGGTCCGCGGAGGAACGGTTCAGCCCCTCTTCCTGCTCAATGCTTTGCTCGATGGCTGCGAGAGAGAGGACCAAGTGACTGGAGACTTGGGGCCTATGGGGCAGGGGTTTGGGGCATAGGAAGGTTCCAGACCTGGGAAGAGATGCCATGCCCATGGAAAAGGCTAGCAGTAGAAAATCCAGGGCGAGGTGTATTTGCAGGCCAAGCACACAATCAGGGAGTCCAGGACGCAGTTATGGGGAGACAGGGTCAAAGGGGACCAGACACATGGGGCCGGGTGTTGTGGTGGAAGGATTTTGTCTTACAAGGGGCAAAACCCACTTACAGTTTGTTTTTTAGCTCTAGCCCAGGCTGACCTGAAAGTCACTCTGTAGTCTCAGGCTGGCCTCGAACTCATGGTGATCCTCCTACCTCTGGGATTAAAGGCGTGTGCCACCACACCCGCCTGTTTTGTTTTTAAGACCAGGCGTTGCTATGTTGCCTGGAACCTTGAAGACTCAAGGAACCTCCCTTCTGGGCTTTCTGAGGAGCTGAGACTGCAGGCAAGCATCTCACAAGACTGCCCAGTGAGGATGTTTGGAGAAGTGCAGACTCAACAGGGATAAATGCTTCTGTATCATGCCCTCCTAACACTACCATCCAAATCTAATAAAGATTGAGAAGGGCTGGAGAGAATGCTCAGTGCTTAAGGCCTGAGGAGCTGATGACCTGAGTTCCATTCCTCAGTACCCATGGAAAGCCAGATGCACAAAGTGTTGCATACATCTGGAGTTCATTTGCTGCAGTAGCTGGAGGCCCTGGTGCTCTCATCCTCTCTCTCGTCTATCTCTCTCTGCTTGCAAACAAATAAAATACATACATACACACACACACACACACACACACACACACACACACACACACACACACACATATATATATATATATATTTTTTTTGGTTTTTCGAGGTAGGGTCTCGCTCTAGTCCAGGCTGACCTGGAATTCACTCTGTAGTCTCAGGCTGGCCTCGAACTCACAATGATCCTACCTCTGCCTCCCAGTGCTGGGATTAAAGGCGTGCGCCACCACGCCCGGCGAGACTGTTTATTAAGAAAAGCACTCTGGAAAATGGAAGTGGGCAAGTGGCACGGAGAGCTGGGAAGTAAGAAGCTCTTGTCTCTTGTTAACATTGACAACAGTCCTGAGAGGTGAGTGGTGTCAGCTGATTCTTTGAACTAGAAATAGAGGTTCAAGTGGGTGAAACACCTCACTCAAGGTCACACGCATGACACCAGCTGGAAGAGTATGAAGAGGGAAGACAAGGATTCTTTTATTTCTGGTCAGTTGCTCCTTAACCCACTGGCACATCTCCTATCTTCTTTAGGTCAATTCCTAAACCCTTGAGCCATACAGTTCTCCACATGGTCCTCTAAGGTGGGCTAGGCATAGTGGCCAGCCTGGGCTACAGAGTGAGATGCTGCAGCTTTTTAAAAAATTCGCATGTTTATGTACATGTGACATGTATGTGTTTGTATATGTGTGGGTATGTGTTCACACATGCATGTAGAGGCTACAGATAGACTTCAAGGGTCACCCTTCACCTTATTTAAAATTTTATTTATTTGCACATGTGTGTATGTGCTCCATACATACATACATGTGTGTATGTGCCACGTTTTGTGTTTGGGGAATTGTGGGTATTGGAGAATGGAACCCAGGTCAGAAGACTTTGCAGGCAAACACCTTTAACCATTGAGCCATCTCCTCACCCTTTTTTATTCATTATTTATTTTTGAGACAGGGTCTCATACTGAACCTAGAGTTTATCAGTTCAGCTAGACTAGCTAGTCATCAAGCCTCAGGAATGCTCAACATTTTACATAGGTTGCATGGCAAACACTTTACCCACTCAGCCATCTCCTAAGGCCCCAACCTGACTTTTTTTGTTTTTTCAAGGTTAAGGTCTCACTCTAGCCCAGGCTGACCTGGAACTTACTCTGTAGTCCCAAGCTAGCCTCAAATTCACAGTGATCCTCCTACCACGACTGGCTTTTTCTCCAAATAAAGTCTTACAAAGAATCCCAAAATATAAACCATAAAAGTCAAGTTGGAGCCAGGTGTGGTGGTGCAGGCCTTTAATCCCAGCACTTGGGAGGCAGAGGTAGGAGGCTCACCATATGTTCAAGGCCAGTCTCAGACTACATAGAGAATTCCAGGTCAGCATGGCTAGAGTGAGATCCTACCTCAAAGAAAATCAAGAACCAAAACAACAACAAGAAGCCAGTTTACAATTGTTTCACCTTCTCTTCTTATGCTGCTGAGCATCAAGCTAAGGACAGGGAAGCTTTCACAATGAGTTAAAGGTGGGGGTTGGGTTTCCTCTGCGTAGATAGCACTGTGATCCCAGGTTAGGACATGTTCTGTTACAACACACTCAAGTGCAAAGGGCTTGTTTTTACAAGTCAGCTCCAGAGGCTGGAGTGCATGTCCTCATCTTCCTGGGTCAAGGTCAGCAGTTTTGGGGACAGGCACCTGACCAAAGCACTCCTCTCTCCAAAGCCTCACAATGGGCACCGAATGCTTTTGGTGCTTGGCAAATGTTTTCTGATGCTGAATTGCCATGAGCACATAAAGCAGCGTCTCATTAATACTGCTATTCCCCTGGCACCAGCAGACAAGGAGGTTCCCAGCCCACAGTGCTTTGGGGAAAGGTGGTTATTACCAGCACCCAAGTCCTTAAATTAGAGTGAATACATGAGTATTTGGCAAGGCCCTGCTGAAAGCATGCCAGCTCCTGATGTCAGCCACACGGTCCAATCTGTCCTGAGCGGAGGATACCAATTCAGAAGCATTTGCTGAGCCCACCTACTGGGTGTTCAGCATTGGGCTAGGGGCCTGTTCAGAACAAATGAACAAACCAAGATGCTTGAAAGAGTGCATCCATTCTCCTTCCATCCCTTCCTTCCTTCTGCCTTTTTTTGTGAATTTTTTGTTGTTGTCTTTTGAGGCAGGGTCTCACTTTAGCCAAGGCTGACCTGGAACTCACTCTGTAGTTGAAGGCTAACCTCAAACTCAAGAGATCCTCCTACCTTAGTCTCTGGACTGCTGGGATTAAAGATGCACCACCATGCCTGGCTTAGCCTCTTTTTTTTTTGGTTTTTCGAGGTAGGGTCTCGCTCTAGTCCAGGCTGACCTGGAATTCACTATTTAGTCTGAGGCTGGCCTCAAACTCACAGTGATCTTCCTACCTTTGCCTCTGGAGTTCTGAGATTAAAAGCATGCGCCACCATGCCCAGCTCTATCCACCTTATTTTTGAGACACGATCTCTCACTAGACTTAGAGCTCACTGATTCGCCCAGACTAGCAAACCAGTAAACCCTAGGGTGCTCTTGTCCCCTCCTCCCCACTGATGGGATTACAAGCACTCACCACCACGCCTCGCTTCTTTTTGCTTTTCCTTTTTTGCAATGTGAGCCATCTCCCTGGCTCTTTCTTTGTGTGTGTTGTGAAAAGGGTGTGGGTATGTATGCTTATTCCTGTGCATGTGCAGGTACACATATACACGTGTGCTTGTGTAGGTGGAGGCCAGAGGTTGATGTTGTGTGTCTTATCACTCTCACTGAACCCAGACCTCACCAATTCAGCTCAGACAAGCTAGCCAGAAAGCCCTGGAGATCCTCTTATCTCAACCTCCAAAGTGCTGGGATTACAGATGCAGGCCACCATGCTCAGGCTCTTACCTGGATGCTAGAGATCTGAATCAGGTCCTTATGCAGGTGCAGCAAGGACTCTACCCGCCCAGCTGTTGTCCCAGCCTCCATGGCTGGCTTCTTTACATGACCTCAGGTCTTCCTGCTTGCATGGCAAGTGCTTTACTAACTGGGCTATCTCTAACCCTTCTACTTTTCAATTTTGCAATTTTTTAAGGCAGGATACTGGTGTGGAACTTGAGATCCTCCTGTCTTAGCATCATGAGTGTTTGGATTACAGGTGTGTGTCACCATTCTGGGCTCGAAATCTGTTTTGTTTGTTTGCTTTTGGTGTATGTGTGTCTGCATATGAAGTATGTGTATGTGGGGGTGTGCACATGCCACAGTATGTGTTTGGAGATCAAAACAATTTTGGGTGTTGGTCCTTGCTTTTCACCTTGTTTTGAGACAGGTTCTCTCACTGTTCATAGCTGGCTCTTGAGCTTACCAGGGAATCTCCTGTTTCCTCCACTTCCTTTCTTCCCCTAATATGCTGGGTTTACAGACACTCATGCTAGAATTTAGCACCCATATTTACCTGGGTTCTGGGAACCTGAACTCAGGTACTCACACTCATGCAGTGAGTGCTTTATCCCTAATCCTGGAACCAGCAAGGCTCAGATGCAACTGAGTGGAAACCCATTTCCTACTCAGCTCCATGATTTGCTGGTCTCCAAAGAATCCAACCAAGGAGGCAAACCTAGGTTTGGGAACTTTGTTGCTGTTTAGGAATCTGGTTCCCAGAAGCCTGTGCACACTCCTTACAGAAGGCCTCTTTTGTCCAATGGAGGGCAGATGTCTCTTTCTCCCAAGTTGCAGGACTGCATTCCTCACCTTTCAACTTGGACCGGACCTTGTTTGCTGTCTTTTTGATGTCTGCCGTGAGGTCCTCCAGCTCCTGCTTGGTCTCTGGGGAGAGGGTTGAAGAGGGCAAGTAAGAAGCCTGGATGGGACCCTAGTAACACCCCCACCCCAGACCCCCCACAGTAGCACTCACTCTCATCTGGGTTGGGGGCGGCCAGGATGGCACTGTGCTGTTTTTTCACCTGCTCCACATCCTCTGACAGTTTCTCAATGCAGCCTCGGATCTCTTCCACCTGGGGCAGGAAATCGGCTACAACCTCAGCCAAGTTATTGGGCCAGGTGAGGGGAGCCAGGAGAACCAGCTCATGGAAAAGGGCGAGACCAGGAAGGGTTGATACGAGGCCGAGGAGGATACGGGAAAAGGACTGCCCAAGGAAAAGGAAGCTGTGAGGGGCCAGGTCCTAGGTCTAGGGCCGCTGACAACTCCTTACCTGTTCAAAGAACTCATCCATGAAGTGATCTCTATCCACATGGACCACCTCCTCTTCATCATCACTGTCTTTTGCCTGGGGAGCAAAGCAAGGCCCAATCCAAAAGCAGTTCCTACCTGGTCCCAAAGACTGGCTCATTAGCTCTCTGCTGTGCCACCTGCCACCTGCCACATGAATGCTTCCATCTCTAGGCAGGCGGGATGGCAAGGGCACCAACAGAATGAGCTCTGGGCATCTTGTGGAACTGGAGGCCAAGGCCTTGGGAGGGACTCAGCCAAGGGCACCTTTGGGATGGAAATGGTCCCATGGTGCAGATTCTCCTTGGAAAGAGATGTTATTCAAGGCAGTTGCTACTGACCACTGGGTATAGACAAATTTCAATATTTTAACAACCAGCTAAATGTCAGCCTTGCACTGATTGGCTCTGGGCTCCAAGGAGGGTTCTAGAATAGTGTCCCGGGAGCCTGAAAGTCCTGCCATCCTCCCAGCACCACCTGATCAGGCCTCAATTTACCCGTCTTTTCCTTCCCCTGCTCCCAGGCAGCCAACCACGTTGCCCAGTGGCAGGAGCCTAGCTGAGCAAGCACAGTCATTCCCAAGGAGGGCTGAGCTCGTAGGCAGCACCCTGACCCTCCTGCTTCCCCCACCTTCCTCCTCCCGCCCACTCCGCCGGCTCTGGGCGACTCTTCTTCCCTGTGTATTCGCTCGCTCGCTTTCATCCAGCCCCTTCCAACTAGACACCCACCTACTCTCCCTGCTTGGATTTCCCAGTTGCAACTGCAGCTGCTCAGCCCTCCAGCCTCAGTGCTCAGAGACACAAAGGGATTTACCCACCCACACTGCCATCGCCAACGCCAGGCAGACCGGTGACACAGACAGGGGAGCTGACACACAGGCTCACAGAAACAGGCCTCCCCCGACACCCACACAGAGATACACTGACATGTTGATGTTCACAGCATACAGACCCACACTGACACGTGGACACACAGACCTACAGCTGTGCTCCCTCCTGGGCCATGAGAGAGGATACTGCAGGCCTGTTTGCCAGCCCCTCTGAGCCTCAGGTCTGCACACTCATCCAGAGTTGGGTAGAGGGCACAAGAGAGCCCTTGGCCTCCCTATCTTTTCTGCTTGGGACAGTTTGAGACCAGACAGCTTTACCCAATCTGGATCCCTAACGGGGAAATTTTTAGAGTTCAGTCCAATTTCCAGAAAGAATAGAGTCAGAGCTCAGGCAGAATGCAGCCTTGAGAGCCTGAATGAAACCCAGACAGAATCCAGACGGCAGCTACCTGGCAGTACAGCCACTGGGACCCAAAGGGGACACAGACTGAGACAGGCTCTCCGGGAAAGCAGACAGGCTAGGAAGGAACTAGGCACATCCCAGACAGCTCAGATCGAATCTAAACAGAGCCAGACACCACAGCGCTTGGGATCAGCAAAGACCCAGCAGCTCTGAGAAGACCAGCACAGCCTAGAGACCTACTGCATGCCCGACCTCTGACTTCTCAAGCCTCTACCTGCCCCAGGCCGACCTTGACCCAAGAGCCTCTGAAATGCAAGGAGCCAAGCCACTGGCTTCCTGTGGTGTTTATTCCTTCCCCAGAGTCAAAAGGCTTCCTCTGCCCCTTCTCTGCTTTCAGCCACCCAGCCTCAGGCACTTTCACACAGGTAAAGAAACTCTCACTGGCCCAAGTGCCTGGGAATCTTCCTTATCTCGGTCTCTTTCTCTTTCCCAAGCCAACTCAAGGAAGTCCTTCCTCAAGTCTAATTTCACTCTCTCCTTTTGTTCCCAAAGCCACTTTACATTCTTCCTGGTTTATCCAAGCTACCTGCCTACTTGCCCTTAAGAAAGGAAGAAAGGTAGAAGGGCCTAAGTAGGATAATAATTACAAAGAGAGCCAAGAGCCAATAATCCTGTGTACAAACACTTTTACACTCGTAATCTCTTTTGATCCTGACCGCCATAGCCCAGTGAGAAAAGCTGAACAAATATTGTCCCCATTTCACAGATGAGAGAACACTAGGCCAGAAAGGGAAAAGGGAATGACTTGCCCAAGGGCACCAGGTTGAACAGGACCAGAACCCCTTGGGCATCCAGGACCTGCATCCCCCAGAGGCTCCAGGCTGTATTCCCCACCCCACCCCTACCTTCTCTTCCAGGCCAGCTCCCCCTCGGCTCTTCTCTCAGTAAAGCACTGAACCCTGAAGCCCTAGCCAAAGAGTGGCATTTGCAAGACTCTGATTCTCACAGTCTTATCTATTTTAATCTTCATCAAAATTCTGTAAGGAGGGCTGAGGAGATGTTTCAGTGTTTAAAGACGCTTGCTTGCAAGGCTTGCAGGCTGGGGTTCGATTCTCCAGTACCCATGTAAAGCCAGATGCACAAAGTGGGGCATGTGTCTGGAGTTTGTTTGCAGTGGCAAGCGTCTCTGACACACCCCTACTCTATCTCTCTCTCCACCTCCTACAAATAAAATTTAAAAAATATTTTATTTATTCATTTTCAAGCAGATATATATATATGTGTATATATATATATATATATATATATATATATATATATAGAGAGAGAGAGAGAGAGAGAGAGAGCTCCAGGGCCACCATCTTGTGGGTCAGGCTTATGTGGGTCCTGGGGAATTGAACCAGGGGCCTTAGGCACTGGAGGTAAGTGCCTTAACCGCTGATCAATCTCTCCATCCCCCTCCTACAAATAAATTTTTAAAAACACTTTAAATTTTATTTGTTTGACAGAGAGAGAAAGAGAGAAAATGGGCACAAATGAACTCTAGATCCAGGCATCTGGCTTTAGGTGGGTACTGGAGAATTGAACCTGGGCCAGTAGACTTTGTAAGCAAGAGCCTTTAACCACTGTGCCATCTCCCCAGCCCCAAAAAATATTTAAAAAAAAATTCTGTAAGGAGCTGAGCTGGTCTACGCATTCTGCATAGATTTGTCCATTTAATTCATTCTCTCATTCACTTTCTCTGTCTCTTTTCCCCTCTCCCCCAGGGTCTTGTACATGCTAGGCAAGGGCTCTACCATTTAGTTATAGCCCAAGCTCTTGGTTTTCTGAGACAGGGTCTCACAGAAGCTCAAGGTGGCCTTGAACTTGAGATTCTCTTACCTCCACCTCCCGAAGGCTGAGATTACAGAAATGTAGTAGGAGACATCCATTTAATTCTTTCAACAGCTTCCTGAGGTAGCTATTGTAGCCCCCCCCCCCTTAACAGATGAGAAGTCTGAGACAAAGAGAAGCCTAAGAACTTGCCCCAGGCCAGCAGCTAAAAGCCAGTGACTTCTTTCCTCTAGGACAGTCCTGTGTCTGTGGTTGCTGAATGGCAACATGCCTCCCTTACACAGCAGGAGGAAGCAATGAGACAGGCAGGAAAAATGCCTAATGCTGCAAGGAGAAGAACGAGTATTCGAACCCCGGTGTCTGCCATGCTAGGGATGTGGAGACAGGCTCAGAGAGGCTCCATTACTGCCTAAAGCTTCACAGTAAATACAGCCTGGAGCGGAACCTGGACCTGGGACTGTCATATCCTAAGCCTTTTCCATCCAAACTGCTGGCAGGTCTCACTACATAACCTAGGGTGGCCTCAAATTTTTGGCAATCCTCTTACCTCAGCCTCTCAAATGCTGAGCCACCATGTCCAGCTCAATGTTTGTTTTTTAAATCCTTTTTAATTAAAAAAATTTTAATTTATATTTATGAGAGAGAAAGGGAAGGAGAGAGAGAGAGTGGATATATAGGTGTGCCAGGGACTCTTGCCATGGCAAATAAACTCCAGATGCATGAGCCACTTTGTGCTTCTGGCTTTATGTTGATGCTGGGGAATCGAACCCAGGCTGGCAGGCCTGCGAGCCATCTCCCCAGCAACCCTGGGCCTCACACATTGTTGAGCTACATCTCCAGTCCTTTTTAAAAAATATTTTATTTATTTAGTTACTTATTTAAGAGAGAGAGAGAGAGAGAGAGAGAGAGAGAGAGAGAGAGAGAGAGAGAGACACACAGAGAGAATAGGTGTGCCAAGGCCTCCAGCCCCTGAAAACAAACTCCAGGCACACGTGCCATCTTGTGCATCTGGCTTTATGTGGGTCCTGGGGAATGGACCTCTGGTCCTTCTGCTTTGTAGGCAAACGCTTTAACTGCTAAGCCATCTCTCAAGCCCCCCTAGTCCTTTTTTTAGTTTTTATTTAATTAATTAATTTTTTATTATTTTTTGGTTTCTCGAGGTAGGGTCTTGATCTAGTCTAGCCCAGGCTGACCTGGAATTCACTCTGTAGTCTCAGGGTGGCCTCGAACTCACAGAAATCCTCCTACCTCTACCTCCCAAGTGCTGGGATTAAAGGTGTGTGCCACCATGCCTGGCTCTTTTTTGAATTTTTACTTTGAGATAGAACCTCACTAAGTTGTCCAGGCTGACACTGAACTTACTCTGCAGTCCAGGTAGGCCTTGAACTTATATGATCCTTCTGCCTCAACCTCCCTAAAGTAGTTGGATTACAGACCTTTGCCACTAGGCCCAAATCAGTTGGCATTTCTTATTTAAGCCTTAAAACCACTCCCCAAGTGGAACTGAGGCACAAGAAAATTATGTAACTTGCCTGAGATTGTCCAGTTAGTGGGGTGCTGGTGGGCATGGGTCTGAACCCAGGCATTTTGTTATTGTCCACCAACCACTAAGCACCTGGGAGGACTCAAGGGGATCAATCAAAGCTCCTGTCACAGTCTGGAGCTACCTTGGTCATAGGGACATCCAAGCCAAGCCCTCAGCTTCTATCTGGCCTCTTCAGACCCCACAAAATCCAAGTTTTCCACATCAGCAACACAAGGACACAGGGGCTCTGGTGTGTGTGTGTGTGTGTGTGTGTGTGTGTGTGTGTGTGTGAGAGAGAGAGAGAGAGAGAGAGAGAGAGAGAGAGAGAGAGAGAGAGAGAGAGAGAGAGAGAGAATAGGCAGATACATAGATACATAATTGGAAGGAGAGGGACAATGTGGGCCAGCAAGTCAGTGACCAAAGAGACAGATGGTGAGGTGGTAACAGAAACACAGTGGTGGAAAAGACTGGGGTTGAGTGATTTGAGAGAAAGAGAAATACATGCCCGCCTGTGCACACTACCTCAGCCCACACAGGATCCTCAGGGTGAAAGCACCATGTCATCTGATATAGAGGCAGCAGCCCCCCCCAACACCCCTCCTACTTCTGCCCATCTGTCTCCCTGGCCTGGGCTGCTCTTCCCTCCCCTCCCATAGTCCAGCCTGGCCCTTCACCCCACCTCTTCCTCACCTGCCCACCTGCTCCCTTCACCCTCCTTCTCCCTGACTGGGCCACTCACTCATCTAACCAACACACATGACTGGTGCCAAAGCTCACTTCGTGAAGGCGCCTCCCTCCAAAGAGGTGATGGTGCAGCGTATGTGTGTGTGTGTGTGGGGGGACAGGACAGTGCCTGAGTGTGAGAAATATCAGGAGGGGACAAACAGGAAGATGTGGAAATAAGGATAGGAGAGGCTTCACATAGGTGACCAGGAAAGGGAGCTGAAAGGGCCACGTGAGCAACAATATGGGGGAAACTGAGTTTGACGCACAGGGCGCCCCAAACGCAAAGCAGGGGTACACTTGATGTGTCTGAGCAGCTGGAGTGTGTGTGTGAACCCCGTCTCCACCCACTCTCGCAAGTTGGGGAGGCCTCAAATTCCAGCCTGCTTCACTGCAGGCCTCCCTGTCCTCCCCTCTCCCCTCTCTTCCCCTCTCTATTTCCCTCTGCTCCTGCCTCCCACCCATGGCCCCACAACATGGCTCTCCCATCTTTTCTCCCCTACCCTTTGCACCACTCTCTCGCTCCTGGCTCCCTCTTTTATCCTAGGACACATGTCCAGCTGAGAGTCTTCCCACCACAGGCTCCATGTCCAGCCCAGTGTCCCCAAATTTCCAATGAAAGGTGTTTGGTGAACCCGAAACAGAAAAACACAAGCTCTGTTATCAGGAACTATGTGACCTTTGGTAAATCAGGTTTTTTCCTCTCTGTTCCTCAGTTAATTCCAAAACAACTCTTAGGGGTTATGCCTTGCCCATTTTGGGGGGGAGGTGTCTTAAGTGATACTCAAAAGAAATATACAAGTAAGTCCCTTGGAAATAGCACCCACCAAGTGCTGCTGTGCACTGGACCCTCCTAGACACCTTATACACATTAACTACTTTTTTTTTGTTTTTGGTTTTTCAAGGTAGCGTCTCCCTCTAGCCCAGGCTGACCTGGAATTCACTATGTAGTCTCAGGGTGGTCTCGAACTCAAGGCGATCCTCCTACCTCTGCCTCCCGAGTGCTGAGATTAAAGGCGTGTGCCACCACGCCCGGCCACATTAACTACTTTTAATACTCAGGATTACCCTATAAAACAAGTAGTATTATTGCTCCCAGTTTACAGAAACTGAGGGCCTGGGGTAGCTCAGTGAAGAGTGCCTTCCTAGTGTGTTTGAGGCACTGGGTTTGATCCAGCTCCAGCACACACACGAAAAAAGCAAAAGCAAACAAACAAAAAGTGAGCTGGGACTGGTGGTGAAGGCCTTTAATCCCAGCACTAGGAGGATCAATGTGAGTTCAAGGCCACCCTGAGACTACATTACTACATAGTGAATTCCAGGTCAGCCTGGGCTAGAGTGAGACCCTACCTCAAAAAAAAAAAAAAAAAAAAAAGTGAGGCACAGACTGGTTAAACAACTTGCCCAAGGTCACATGAGCAGTAACTAAGTTAGAATATGAGCCACGACAGTCTGGCTTTCAAATCTGTGCCCTCAACTACAGTACAACAGACAAGAACTCCTCAGGAACACTATGGAGCCCTGGAAAGACAATCAGGCCCTGGGACTAACATTCCTGACACCTCCCTACCCCATGTCCCCAAGTCCCCCACGCCACTGAGTCTCTCCTGCCTTCCCACTGCTTGGCTCTTAATTCTGACAGAGAGACCCTTATACCAGACATCTGCTCCTCTGGAACGCACCTGCCCCCCCCAAAAAAAATCTCCGGTTTCTAATGACTAATACCAGTGCTATCATCATTACAGCACTCACCTCCAGCACCAAGATCCCCCAGCAGCCTCGCCACAGGTTTCCTTTCCTCACCTCTAAGCAAGCAGCCCTGACTCAGAGTAGCACTCCCCACTCATGTCTCTAGCTCCCTCTCTCTAATTATACCACATTTCCACCCCTACCTCATCCCAACCCACTTCCCATCTCTCTGGGTTTAGGAGCCATGACCGGTCTTGGCTGCTGGGCGTCTGAGCTCAAATTTGACTTCTTCACTTGCTGAGCTGTGTGATTGATCTACGCAAGTTCTTTAAGCCCTTTGGCCCTTGGTTTCCCCAGCTATAAAATGAGGCAGCTACCTGACCAAGAAATTGGTGGGGATCTAATGAGATCACCATGGCAACTGGCTTTGCAAACCAATCTGGAGAGGAGTTTAGAGCACAGTCCTGAAGCACTTGGTCTGGGTTTGAATCCTGTCTTTTTCTAGCTATGTGACTTTGGGCAAGTTACCTGACCTCTCTGGGCCTTTGTTTCTTTGAGATGAGATCATACCAGTACTAGTCTCATAGGATTGCTAGAAAGATCAAAATGATTTCATGTATATGAAGCACTTAGAATTAGTGTTGGTCATTACCACTACTGTTTTCCTCATACAGTAAATAAGCCTTTAAATTCCTTCCCTCAACTGCCACCTCCTCCTTCCTTCCCACCAGCAAACCCGTCTCTCCAGAGACAGTAGTCACTTGCCTCTAGGTCCCTTCCCTGTGTCTCTCATAAGGCTGTGTCATCCCCCCCACCCGAAAGGCCACTTTTGGGGGCTCTTCAAAGATAAAGAGTTCTTTGCTCCCAGTGCCAAGACTTGTGTATTAGATGCCAAGAAGCATAAACCCATGTCAACTTGGCAGCAAGGAGACCCAGATTCCTGTCTGACCCTCCCCCGATACTTGCTTAATGACCTTGGGCCAATCCTTCCCATTTCTGAACCTCAGTTTCCTCATCTGACAAATGGAGGAATAGCCCCTTGGGCAATAACTCACAGGTTCCTGGGATAACCTACTGCATGAGGACACAGTGGTCACTGGCCAGGGCCAGTACTTTTATCCTATCACCACTGAGGACTGCCACCTCCATCTCCTTAGGCCCAAAGTCATTTCTCCAAATGTCTCAGCACCCTCCCTGCCCGCAAAACTGTTCTCATTAAGCTCCATTCCAACTAGTCCAGAGAGCAGCCTCCTCTGCCAGATGTGCTGGCCAGCCCCTGGAGCCTGGCCCCCAAGGCAGCCTGCTCCTGGCTGCTCCCATGCCCCAGTTCCCCCAGCACAGCTTGGCCCATGCCATACAACCCGATTCTGCGGCCCAGTGTGTGCTTCCTCCTCTCCCCTCCCACCTCTGGAGTCACCCCGGCTTGGGCCCTGGCCCTGGAACACTTAGTCTCCTGGGCCACCCTCCCTGTCTCTGAGTGGTGCCCTCTCCCCATAGAGCAACATGTCAGCACACACACGTTCATTCACTGCCAGGTGTTGGCATCTAGTCTCAATCTGTGTCCTTCCCTATAGCATCCCCCAAATGTGAGTCCTGCTGGACCAGCCTGGCCAGAAGCCACCTCCATCTTTCTAATATGGCAAATCTGCTCTTGGGATGATGGTGTCCCCCAATCTTCTCTTGACATTCATTCTCTCCCATCCCCAGGTTAGACCCTAGGGCCTTTCTGGGGATGTGGGCTGCCCAGGCCCCTGAGGTCTCTCCTGCCCCCTTGCGTCTTCATGGCCTCCAACCCCTTCCAGCCACAGTCCCCTGGTTGCAGGTTCACTGGAGAGATCAGGTGTCTGGAGATGTTGGGCTTCCCCGGCTTCCAACCTCCAGTCTCACCATTCGCCCCCACGTCTGTGTCAGCACCTCCCCCACCCCATCCCCAGGTGCCCCCCAAATATGGGGTCCCGCCCCCCCTCCTATCCCATCCCCAAGCTCACACTCCGCAGCTCCTGAGTCCGATCCTTCATCCTGCGACGGCTCCTCCTCCTCCTTGTCGTCCCCCTGGCTCCGCTGCTGCTCTCTGCCTCCCACCTCGGGTGCTGGAGGCCGGGGTCTGGGGACGCCGCGGGGGCGGGGGGCTCCGGGCCGCCGAGGGGTCCTGCGGGCGGTGGGCAGCCAGGGGCGGGGGGCCGAGGCCGGGCAGGGGCAGGGGCCTGGGCCGGCTCGGCTCTGCCTGGGCTGCGGTGGCGATGCGGCACAGGGTTGGATGGAGGGATGCGGGAGTCGAAGCGCGGGGGAGGGGGGCGGAGGGAGGTAAGGAGGAAGGGAGGGAGGGGGGAGCCGAGAGGGGGAGGGGAGCAGGGGGCATGCGCAGCGCCCCGAGCTGGGGGCGCTTG